>PITA01002894.1:129868-150304 GCA_004023965.1 Spilogale gracilis
TTTATTATTTTTTTTTATTTTTTTTTTTTTTTTTTTTTTTTTTTTTTTTTTTTTTTTTTTTTTTTTTTTTTTTTTTTGCTTTTTATTTCTATTATAGGGATGAAAGCATGAAGTATGGCACATAATGCACAAACACATATATTATGTTTGTGCAAACGCAATTTAATGTTTCAAAATAGTTATTATTCATCAAACATGTTAACAACATTGAATTGTCATAAATCCTGATATTATTCATGAGAACACTGACATCACTCTATGCACTATGGCAAAAGTTCCACTACTTTAAGGAAAAATCATTTTTCAATAATAATTCTATTATTTTGATGTTTCATTTATCTAAATTCCCAGATTAAAGGTTTCCTAATACACATTCTTTTTTGATGGAAATTATTTTCACTCTTTTTTTCTTTAGCAGCCTTATCCAACCTCCTGAGCTCCTGAGCTATCCAAACATATAACCTCCATTCTCCACCTAAATAAATTTCATCAACTATGAAAAACAAAGTCCCAAATTGTATCAGGCATACCTGAGGTAGAATTTCAAAGAGCTTGTGATTGTCTTAATGTCCCAGTCATTACTATGAAAATCAACATCTCCTGGGCATTTAGGATCTATTTGAGGAAAAAAAAGAAAAAAGTTAATGTTCCAAAAGTTCTTACTTTTTATCCCTTTTTAAAAGAAAAATAAATGGGGAGCCCAGGTAGTACAGTTGGTTAAGCATCAGACTCTTAGTTTCTGCTTGGGTCATGATCTCAGGGTGGTGGGATAGAGAGTTGGGTTGGGCTCTGTGCTCAGTGCCTCAGAGACTGCTTGAGACTCTTTCTCCTTCTCTCTCTCTCTCTGCCCCTCCACCCACTTTCTCTCTCTCTAAAGTAAATGGAATCTTTAAAGAAGAAAAATAAAAAGAAAATACATTATCATAAAAGATCAACCCAGTTTTCAAGAGATGAAAACTTTGTACAACAACCATGTCTCTGATGTCTTAAAAATTCCCTTGCACTCCATTCAGGCATGTAAGAAGCTTGGAAGTCTTGTCTTCCAACCACACAAGAAAAGAAGTGTAACAAACTGGAAATTTATCAGAGAACTGAGCTCATACAACAAACTACTGTCCTCAAAACTGAAGAAAGAGACTGGCAGATCTAGAAAATTAAAACTTAGTAGAGCAGAAGCCTAGGAGCAGAAAATTCCTTGGGAACCAGTACAGGGTTAGGAAAACCTAACCTACAACTGATGACTTGCTAGAGGCTCAGTGTGGATAAGTTTGAGAGTTAAAAATTTTAAGGGGGCTTGGTCCTAGGGGTGCCTGCACACTTCTGTGAATTTTACCTCCAGGAGCCCTATCATGTTCTCACAGTGAATATATGAGAACAATTCACTAATGTTTCTGTCCTCCTCCTTCTCCTTCTCCTTCTTTTTTAGATTTTAAGAGAGTGCAAGCAGGGGTAGCAGCAGAGGGAGAGGGAGAAGGAGGCTCCCCTATGAGCAGGGAACCCAATGTGGGGCTCGATCCCAGGACCCCAGGATTATGACCTGAGCTGAAGGCAGATGTCTAACAACTGAGCCACCCAGGCCCCCTTCTGTTCTTCTTTTTAATAAAATAAAGGATAAGAACCATACAACCCTCTCAATAGATAAAGCAAAAGCATTTGACAAAATATAGCATCCTTTCTTGATAAAAACTCTGCAGTGTAGGGACAAAAGGAATATACCACAATATCATAAAATCCATATAGGAAAAACCCAGAGTGGGTTTTCTCAACAGAGAAAAACTGAGAGCTTTTCTTCTAAAGTCAGGAACACAACAGGGATGTCCACTCTCATCACTGTTGTTCAACATAATACTAGAAGTCCTAGCCTCAGCAATCAGACAATAAAGAAAAATAAAAGGCATCCAGATCAGCAAAAAAGAAGTCAAATTCTCACTCTTCACCAGAAATAGCCACACTGGTGGTTCCCAGCTATTTCAGACGTGGATTTCAGACGTGCCTGGTATATATAGGAAAGAGGGATGTGACCTTATAAAAAGGTAGAGACTACTTAAGCAGCTTAAAGTAAATCCATCTATGACCTATTGCTCCTCCCTGGATTCAAATTACATCAAGATTATTAATAACATTTATAACCCTGAAGCAATCATTCTATGTCAGCAAATCTACCCAAAGTATACATTAGAATAGACTCATCTACAAATATGTCATCACAAAAAAGGGAAAAAAATTAAATGCTCAACAATAAGGAAGTCATCTGATAAATATTAGTTCTTTTATTTACCATAATTTTATGTATCCATTAAAATATTTACAAAGTATTTTTAACCATATGTGAAATGCATATACCAAGGTAATGTTGGCGATGTAAATCTAAGTCTCCCTACAAATCCTCCAGAAAACAACATGGAATGAACAGAAAAACAGGGTTACACAAAGCCATGCCCTCCACATAACAAAAACATAGAAAATATCCAAATTCCAAATTACTTGAAAATAGGAATATAAACACTAAGTCTCAGGGAGTTATCACTAATATTCCTTCTCCACAAACATTTGCAGAGAGCAAGTGAAAAGCTGGCAAAAGTTCATTCATAAGAAAATAAGGGGTCTGGAGGGCTAAGATTTATCTAAAACCAGCACCAGAAAGACAAAGTCTAAACAAAGAATAAACATACTGAAAAATAGGGTATATCAGAGCATTGTGGAAGAGTGTTCTAAGTAATCTTCAAAAATAAGCCATGGAAAGGTATTGTTCCTAGGAAAGGAAAGGGCAAAAAATAATAAAAAGACATCAGCTAAAGGGAGGTGAAACAAAAGAGGAAAATTTAGGAATGGGCAAAGATCTACCAGACAAATGCAATCAATATCAGAAAAGTAGATTCCAAGCCCAAAAGCACTAAATGAGACAAAGAACACTTTTTAAAGCTAAAAGCCATACTCAAAATGAAAGTAAAACAGATATGAATATCTGCACATCAAATATCACAGGAACCAACTTTATAAAACAAAAATACAGGATATAAAAGGAGTCAACAATAGGGACTTCCAGGGGAGAAGGAGGACTCTGAACTCACTTGTCCCAAGGATACAACTAGATAACAATTGCACAGAGCAAACAACCCAGAAAAGGACCCAGAGACTGGCAGAATAACTCCATAACTAAATGTAGAGAAGAGGCCACAGAGAAGAGAAAAAGCAAGGATTCAGTAGGAACATAAACATGGGTCTGAATGATAGAAGGAGGGAGCTGCAGGCTCAGAGAGGAGCAAGAAATAGACTAGCACACTGGGGAGCCTACAAAGGGAAAAGAAATCCCCAAAGAATTTGGCTTTGAAAATCAGAGGGGCAATTTTTTTCAAGTGCTTACTGCCAGAAGGACTTAAAGCCTGAAACTATAAAAATCAGCAGGCTCTGAGAAGGTAATAGGAAACAGCCCCTATCCTTAGAGACAACACAGCAAACAGCACCTGGAGATATAGCCTAGGAGTAGAAGTTTGAAAGGCACCTGGGGCTTACAAGAGGGAGAATTAGTTACTAATCTCAGAGTTCACTTGAGGGACTTCTCCAGGAACAAAGGAGCTGGCAGATGACATTTCCCTCCCCGGACCAAATTCATAAATGCACAGCCACCTGTGGGAACTAGTGCAGCTGGAAGATGCAGAGGAATGAATTAATGACCTAGAAGACGGAGTAATAGGAAGCAAATAAAGATAAACAAATGAGAGGGAAAAGAATTAAGCAAAATGAGAATACACTTAGGGAAATCAGTCACTCTAGCAAGCATAACAACATTCATACTACAGGCATCCTAGAAGGAGAAGATAGAGAGAAGGGGGCAGGACATTTATTTCAAAAAATAATACCTGTAAATGTCCCTAATCTGGAGAAGGAAAAGGATATCCAAATACAGGAGGTACAGAGATCCACCAAGACATATAGTAATTAAAATGGAAAAAGTAGTAATAAAGAAAAAGAAAATTTAAATCAGCAAGAGAAAAGAAGACAGTTACATAAAAAAGTAACTGTATAAGGCCATGAACAAATTTTTCAACAGAAACCTTCAAGCCAGAAGGGAGTGGCATGATATATTCAAAGTGTTAAAAGGGAAAAATCTATAGCCAGTAATCTCCAGCAAGGCTATCATTCAAAGTAGAAGGAGAGATAGTCTCTTAGGTAAACAAAAATTAAAGGAGTTTTTGACTACTAAACCAACCCTACAAGAAAGATTAAAAGGAACTCTGAGTGGAAAGGAAAGATGAAAAGTGAGAGCATGAAAAGAAGGAAACAGAAAAGCAGTAAAAATAAGTAATTCTGTAAAAAAAAAATAAATGGAGTCATAAAATAAAAGGATGTGAAATATAACAACATATAAATAAAATGGGGTGGGGGGAGTGCAGATGAGCAAAGAAAGGTTTCAAATGTAAGTGACCATCAACTAAATATAGACTGCTATAGGCAGATGTTATGTACAAACCTAACGGTAATTACAAATTAAAAATCATTAGTAGATACGCAAAGAACAAAGAGAAAGAAATCCAAGCCTATCACCAAAGAAAACCAAGAAACCATGAAAGAGAGAGTAGCAATACTTCTGTCAGACAAAATACACCTTCAAACAGAATCTATAAAAAGAGACAAGGAAACTATATAATAATAAAGAAGAAAATCCAACAAGAAGGTATTACCACTCTAAGTGTTTATGTACCCAACATAGGGCCACTCACATACATAAAACAGTTAATGTAAAACCTAAAGGAAATTATAAATAGTAACATAACAATTGTAGGGGAATTTAAAACCCAATTACATCAATGGAGAGGGCAGCCAAACTCTGTTTGGCTTTAGGAAGGAAATAGTGCCTTTGAATGACACACTGGACCAGTGGACTTAACAGATATATTCAGAATATTCCATCCTAAAACAGCAAAATACACATTCTTTTTTTTTATAAAGATTTTATTTATTTGACAGAGAGAAACACAGCTAGAGAGGGAACACAAGCAGGGGGAGTGAGAGAGGGAGAAGCAGGCTTCCCACTGAGCAGGGAGCCCGATGTGGGGCTCGATCCCGGATCTCCGGGATCATGACCTGAGCCGAAGGCAGTCACTTAACCAACTGAGCCACCCAGGCGCCCCAAAATACACATTCTTTTCAAGTGCACATGAAACATTCTCCAGAATAGATTACATATTAGCTCACAAAACATGCCTCAAAAAATACAAAATTACTGAAATCATACCATGCACCTTTTCTGACCACAACATTAAGAAACTAGAAGTCAACAAGAAAATTAAGGAAAGACCTCAAATACATAGAGATAAAACAACATGCTACTAAACAATGAATGGGTCAACCAGGAAATCAATGAAGAAATAAAAAATACATGGAAAAAAATGAAATTGCAAACACAATGTTCCAAAACCTTTCAGATGCAGCAAACGCAAGTCAGCTCTACCTCAAGAGACAAGAAAAATCTCAAATAAACAACCACATTACACCTAAAGGAGCTAGGAAAAGAAAAACAAAACCCCAAACCAGCAGAAAAAAGAGACTATAAAGATTATAGAAGAAATAAATGATATAGAAACTAAAAAAGAATAGAACTTATCAGTGAATCAGGAGCTGATTCTGTGAAAAGATAAATAAGATTCATAAACCTCTAGCTAGACTCATCAAAAAAATGAGAGAGAGACAGAGAGAGAGAGAGAGAGAAACGACTGAAATGAATAAAATTACAAGTGAAAGAGGAGAAATAACCCAAACCACAGAAATACAATTGTAAGAAATTATTATGAAAAACTATATTCCAACCAACTGAAAAACAGAGGAAATAGATAAATTCCTAGAAACAACCTACAAAAAGTGAAGCAAGAAAAAAAGAAAATTGAATAGACTGATACCAGCAAGGAGATCAAATCAGTAATCAAGAACACCCGACAAACAAAAGTTCAGGACCAGATGGCATTATAGTTGAATTCTACCACTTAAAAAGGAATTATTATCTATTATCTTCAAACAATTCTAAAATATAGAAGAGGAAAAAAATACTTCCAAATTCATTCTTTGAGGCCAGCATTACCCTGATGCAAAAATCTAAATAAAGACAAAAACAAAAAAGAGAACTGTAGGCCAATATCTTTGATGAACATAGATGGAAAATTCCTCAATGAGATACTACGAAAAAGAATCCAACAATACATTAAAAAAATCATTCACCACGATCAAGTGGGATTTATTCCCAGGATGCAAGGGTGATTCAACATTTGCAAATAAATTAACATGATGCATCACATCAATAAGAAAAAGGATAAAACCTTAGAATCATTTGAATAGATGCAGAAAAAGCATTTGACAAAGTACAGCATCCATTCAGGATAAAAACCGTCAACAAAGTAGGTTTAGAGGGAATATGCCTCAACACAAAAAAGGACATACATGAAAAACACACAACAAACACCACAGTCAATGGAGAAAAACTAAGAGCTATTGCCCCTAAGATCAGAAAGAAGACAAGGATGTCAACTCTCACCACTTAAATTCAACATAGGACTGGAAGTTCCAGCAATAACAATCAGACAAGACAAAGAAACAAAATGTATCCAAAATAGTAAGGAAGACGTAAAACTTTCATTATGTCATTGCAGATGACATGATACTCAAGATAGAAAACCTTAAAGATTCACCAAAAACTCTAGAAGTGGTAAATGAATTCAACAAAGTCACAGGATACAAAAATCAATGTGTAGAAATGTATGACATTTCTATACACTAATGATGAAGCAGCAGAAAGAGAAATTAAGAGAAAAATTGCATTTACAATTGCACCAAAAATAAGATACCTAGGAATAAACCTAACCAAAGAGGTGAAAGACCTGTCCTCTGAAAACTATAAAACACTAGGGAAAGAAACTGAAGATGACACAAATAAATGGAAAGATGGTCCATGTTCATAGAGTGGAAAAACAAATATTGTTAAAATATCTATACTACCCAAAGCAATCTACACATTGAAAGCAATCCCTATCAAAATGCTAACAGAATTTTTTGCAGTGCCCGTACAAAAATCCTAAAATTTATATGGAACCAGAAAAGACTTTTAATAGTGAAAACAATCTTGAAAAATAATAGCAAAGCTGGAGGCATTGTAATTCCAGACTTCAAGTTATATTATAAAATTGTATTAATAAAAACATTAGGGTATTGGCACAAAAATAGACACATAGATCAGTGTAACAGAAGAGGTAATCCAAGAACAAACCCACAATTATATGGTCAATTCATCTTCAACAAAGGAGGAAAGAATATCTAATGGGAAAAAGACAGTCTGTTTCACAAATTTTATTGGGAGAACTGGACAGCTATATGCAAAAGAATGAAACTGGACCACTTTCTTTAATATGAAAAAATAAATTCAAAATGGATGAAAGACCCAAACATGAGACTGAAACCATAGAAATACCAGAAGAGAGCACAGGCAGTAATCTCTCTGCATTAGTATTTTTCCTAGATATGCCTCCTGAAGCAAGGTAAATAAAAGCAAAAATAAACTATTGGGATTACAACAAAATAAAAAGCTTCTGCACAGCAAAGGAAGTAATCAACAAACCTAAAAACAACCTATGGAATTGAAGAAGATATTTCCAAATGATGTAAAGAATTAGTACCCAAAATATATACAGAAGTTATACATCTCAATATACAAAAAAATAATCCAATTAGAAATGGGCAGAAGATATGAACAGACATTTCTCTAACAAAGACATAGAGATGACCAACAGAAAGATGTTCAACATTATTCATCATCAGGGAAATCTAAATCAAAAGTACAATGAGTTATCACCTCACACCTGTCAGAATGATGAAGAAGAAGAAGAAGGGGGGGGGAGGAGGAAATGGAAGAAGAAGAAGAGGAAGAGCCACGAAGCAACAGGTGTTGGCAAGGATATGGTGAAAAAGGAACCCTCTTACCCTTTTGATGGAATGAAAACTGGTGTAGGCACTCTTGAAAGCAGTATGGAGGTCCCTCAAAAAATTAAAAATAGGATGAGGTATGATCCAGTACTTACACTATGAAGTATTTACCCCAAAAATGCAAAAGCACTTCTTCAAAAAGATACATGCACCCCTATATTTATAGCAGCATTAATTAAAATAGCCAAATTATGGACTCTTCCCAATTATCTATTGATAGATGAAAGAATAAAGAAGATGTGTTATATATATATATATTATATATATATATAATATATATATATATTATCCTGCCATAAAAAAGAATGAAATCTTGCCATTTGAAATGATATGGGTGGAGCTAGAGAGTATAAGGTTAAATGACATAAGTCAGTAGAAAAAGAGAAATACCACTATTATTTCATTCGTATGTCAAATTTAATAAACAAAACAAATGTGTAAAGGAAAAAAAAGGGAGATAGAGACAAACCATGAAACACACTGTTAAATGTAGAGAACAAATTGATGGTTACCAGAGGGGAGTGGGTGGGGGTTGGGTTAAATAGGTGATGGGGATTAAGGAGTGTACCTGATGAGTGCCAGGTGACATAGGTAAATATTGAAGTACTATATTGTACACCTGAAATTAATAATAACACTATGATAACTGACTAGGATTAAAATAAAAATTTTAAAATATAATTTTAAGTATAAAAGCTGGGCAAAACAAAAACATGTGGAGCCTAAACTACATGTTACTAAACAACCAATAGTTCAATAAAGAAATCACAGAGGAAATTTAAAAAATATATGTATATGGAGACAAATGAAAATAAAAACACAATGGTCCAAAATCTTTGGGACACAGCAAAAGCAGTTGTAAGAGGATACTTTATATCAATACAGGGCTATCTCAAAAAATAAGAAAAATAGCAAATAACACTCTAACGTTACCTCTAAAGGAACTAGAAAAAGAAAAATAAACCAAAGCCCAAAGTCAGTAGATGGTAGGAAGTAATAAAGGTCAGAGGAAATAAATGAAATGAGACTAAAGAAACAATAGAAAAGATCACGGAAACAAAAGCTGATTTCTTGAAAAGGGAAACCACATCAATAAACATTAAGACAGACTCATCAAGAAGAAAGGAGAGAAGCTCAAATAAATGAAATATGAAAAGAAAAATAACCGATACCATGAAATACAAATGATCATAATAAAGTACTATAAGAAATTATATGTCATATAATTGAACAGCACAGAAGAAATGAATATATTTCTAGAAATATATAATCTTACATAATTGAATTAGGAGGAAATAGACATTTTGCAACCAATTATTAGTAACAAAATTGAATCAGTTATCAAAAAATTACCTACAAACTAAAGCTCAGGAGAAGATGACTTGACATGTAATTCTATCAAATAGTTAAGAGTTGAAGGGTGCCTGGCTGGCTCATTCAGTGCAATGTGTGACTCTTGATTTCAGGGTTGTGGGTTTAAGCCCCACCTTGGGTAGAGAAATTGCTTAAATCTTTTTTTTTAAGAGTCTATTTTTTTAAGATTTTATTTATTTGACAGAGAGAGGGAACACAAGCAGGGGGAGTGAGAGAGGGAGAAGCAGGCTTCCCGCCAAGCAGGGAGCCCGGTGTGGGGCTCGATCCCAGGTCTCCCGGATCATGACCTGAGCAGAAGGCAGTCGCTTAACCAACTGAGCCAACCAGGCACCCCTTAAATCTTTTTTTTTTAAAAGAGGATTAATATCTATTTTCCTCAAACTATTCCAAAAAAATACAGTAGAAAGGAAAGCTACCAACTACATTCTATGAAACCAGCATTACCCAGATAACAAATCAAAACAAGGACACTATGAAAAAAGAAAACTAAGGGCCAATATATCTGATGAACATAGATGAAAAAATAATTAAGAAAATATAAGCAATACAAATTCAACAATATTTTAAAAAGATCATTCACCACAGTGTAGTGGGTTTAATTTAGGGGCACAAGGACTAGTCAATATGTGCCAATCAACAAAATGACAGATACAAATCATATGATAATCTGAAAAGAACAGCAAGAACCTTTAACAAAATACATGATCTGCTCAGGATAACTCTCAACAACTAAGTTTAGAGGGAACATAACTTATATTAATAAAAGCTATATGTGACAAACACACAAACTAACATCATATTCAATGGGAAAAAATGAGAGCTTTTCCTCTAATATCAGGAACAAGACAAGGATATCCACTGTTGTCACTTTTATTCAATATAATATTGGAAATTATAGCCATTATATTAATACAACAGAAAGAAATAAAAATAAATGGCATCTAAATCAGTAAGAACAAAGTAAAACTATCACTATTTGTAGATGACATGATACTATACATAGAAAGGCCTAAAGACTCATTTATCACTAGACTTCAGTAAAGTACAGGATACAAATTCAAAATACAGAAATCTGCTGCATTTCTATGCACTAATCATGAAGCAGTAAGAAGATAAATCAAGAAAATAATTCAATTTACAATTGCACCAAAAAGAATAAACTCTCTAGGAATAAAATAAAAAGCTTCTGTACAGCAAAGGAAACAGTCAACAAAACAAAGAGGCAACCCATGGAATGGGAGAGGATATTTGCAAATGACACTACAGACAAAAGGCTGATATCCAGGATCTATAAAAAATTACTCAAACTCAACATTCAAAAAGAAGATGAGGGGCTCCTGGGTGGCTCAGTTGGTTAAGCGACTGCCTTCGGCTCAGGTCATGATCCCGGAGACCCAGGACCGAGCCCCACATCAGGCTCCCTGCTTGGCGGGAGGCCTGCTTCTCCCTCTCTCACTCCCCCTGCTTGTGTTCCCTCTCTGGCTGTGTTTCTCTCTGTCAAATAAATAAAATCTTAAAAAAAAAGAAGAAGAAGATAAACACATCAAAAAATGGGCAAGAGGGGGCGCCTGGGTGGCTCAGTTGGTTAAGCAACTGCCTTCCGCTCAGGTCATGATCCTGGAGACCCGGGATCGAGTCCCACATTGGGCTCCCTGCTCCGCGGGAAAGCCTGCTTCTCCCTCTCTCATTCCCCTTGCTTGTGTTCCCTCTCTGGCTGTATTTCTCTCTGTCAAATAAATACATAAAATCTTAAAAAAAAATGGGCAAGAGACATGAAGAGGCACTTCTCCATAGAAGATATACAAATGGCTAACAGACACATGAAAAAATGTTCATCGTCACTAGCTATCAGGGAAATTCAAATCAAAACCACACTGAGATACCACCTTACACCAGTCAGAATGGTCAAAATTGACAAGTCAGGAAACAACAAGTGTTGGAGAGGCTGTGGAAAAAGGGGAACTCTCTTACATTGTTGGTGGAAATGCAAGTTGGTGCAGCCACTTTGGAAAAGAGTGTGGAGATTCCTGAAAAAATTTAAAATAGAGCAATGACCCTGCAATTGCACTACTGGGCATTTACCCCAAAGATACAGATGTAGTGAAAAGAAGGGCCATATGTACCCCAACGTTCATAGCAGCAATGGCCACAATCACCAAACTGTGGAAAGAGCCAAGGTGCCCATCAACAGATGAATGGATAAAGAAGATGTGGTACATATAAACAATGGAATACTATGCCTCCATCAGAAAGGATGAATATCCAACTTTTGTAGCAACATGGACTGGACTGGAAGAGATTATGCTGAGTGAAATAAGCCAAGTAGAGAAAGTCAAGTATCCCATGGTTTCACTTACTTGCAATGCATACGGGGTAATATAGAGGACGGTGGAGAAGGAAAGGAAATGGGAAGTAGGGTAATTCGGGGAGAGAAACGAAACATGAGAGACTTTGGACACAGAAACAAACTGAGGGTACTGAGAGCACGTACTGCATGGAGCACTGGGTGTGGGGCATAAACAGTGAATCTTGGAACACTGAAAAAATAAATTTAAAGTAAAAAAAGAAAATTAACCAAGGAGGTAAAATATATGTACTCTGGAACTATAAAACATCAGTGAAACTAACTGAAGACAACAGAAACAAGTGGAAAGATATACCATACTCAAATTAGAAGAATTAATATTGTTAAAATATTCATACTACCCAAAGCAATCTATAGATTCAGTGTAATTTTTATCAAAACATCAATGACATTTTTCACAGAAATATAACAAAAATACTAAAATTTGTGTGGAACTACAAAAGAACACAAATAGCCAAAGCAATGTGAAGAAAGTACAGTACTGGAGGTATTACAACTCCAGATTTCAAGATATACTACAAAGCTACATACAGTAATAAAAGCAGTAATGTATTGACACGAAAGCAGACATACAGATCAATGGAACATAACAGAGAACAGAGAACCTGGAAATAAAGCCACACATGCATAGTTAATTAATCTATGACAAAAGTGGCTAGAATATACAATGATGAAAAGACAATTTTTTAAATAAATGGTGCTGAAAAAACTAGACAGCCACATGCAAAAGAAAGAAACTGGACCACTTTCTTACACCACACACAAAAATAAATTCAAAATGCATTGAAGACTTAAACATGAGATGTGAAACTATAAAACTAGCAGAATATACAGGCAGTAATCTTTTTGACATTAGTCTTAGTAACATTTTCTAGATAGGTCTTTTCAGTCAAGGCATATAAAAGCTAAAAGAAATTATTGGGACTGCAAAAACAAAAACAAAAACAAAAAACAAAACTTTTGCATAGTGAGGAAAACCAACAAGAAAATGAAAAGATAACCTACTGAGTGGGAGAGAATATTTGTAAATGCTATATATGATAATATTCAAGATATATAATGTATGCAACTCAACACCAAAAAGCCAAATAATCACAATAAAAAAATGGGCAGAGGTCCTGAAAAGACATTTGTCCCAAAGAAGATATATCAATGACCAACAGAAACAGGAAAAGATACTCAATATCACTAATAATCAAGGAAATGCAAATTAAAAACACAATAAGATATCATTTTACATCTGTTTGAATGGCTAATATCAAAAAGATAAGAATAGCAATCTCACTCCTGGATATATCTCCAAAAAAATTGAAATCAGTATCTCAAAGAGCTATCTGCAACCCCCATGTCCATTGTAGCACTATTTAAAATAGCCAAAAATGGGAGTCTTGTGCCTTAAGTGCCCTTCAGCAGATAAATATGTAAATAAGACATTATATATATATGTGTGTACACACACACACACACACACACACACACACACACACACACTATGTAAAGGAAGTCTCCTTCTACCCTTGGTCCCTAATTATCCAGTTTCCAACCCAGGAAGCAACAATAGTTACCATTTTCTCTACTATCCAGTTCTTCAGTTCTTTCTTTCTATGGTTGCTGTTGTTTTTTTAAATTGAAACATCATCGACACATAATGTTACATTAGGTTCAGGTATACAACATAGGGATTCAACAGGTTTATATATTATGCTATATTGACAAGTATAGTTAACATCTGTCAGTACACAAATCTATTACAATACCACTGACAATAGGGACGCCTGGGTGGCTCAATCAGTTAAGCATTTGACTTCAGCTCAGGTCATGATCTTGGGGTCCTCGGATCAAGCCCTATGCCAAGCCCTGTACTAGACTCTGCAATCAGTGGGAACTCTGCTTATCCCTCTCTCTCTGCTCCTCTCTTTCTCATGTCTCTATCTCAAATAAATAAATAAAATCTTAAACAAAATAATACCACTGACTATATTCCTTATGTTCTAATTTTTATCCTCATGACTTATTCTGTAACTGGAAGCCCCGATCTCCAACTCCTCTTCACCACTTTTTGTCCTACTACACTACTACTCTTCCCTCTAAAAACCACTGTTTTATTCTCTATATTTATAGGTCTGCTTCTGCCTTTTGATTGATTTCTTTGCTCTTTTGTTTGCTTTTTAGATTCCAAATATAAATGGAATTGTACGGTATTTGTGTTTCTGTTAGCTTATTTCACTTAACATAATATTGTCAAGATCCATCCATGTTGTCACAAATGGTAAAGTCTTATTTTTTATGGCCGAGTAATATTCCACTGTGTGTGTATGCCACAACTTCTTTATCTGTTTATCTATCAATGACAGTTGGGTTACTTTCATATCTTGGCTAGTGTAAATAATGCTGCAATAAATATAGGAATGTGTTTATCTTTTCTACAAGGTGTTTTCATTTTTTTGGGGGGGGGTAAATACCCAGTAGGAGAAATAATGGATCATAGGCATTTCCATTTTCAATTTTTTGAGAAACTGTCATACTGTTTTCCACAGTAGTACACTGATTTCCATTCCCACTAACAGTACACAAGGGTTCCCTTTTTCTCCACATCCTTATCAACATTTGTTATTTCATGTTTTTGATAAAATCCATCCTAACAGGATTCTTAAAAAACTGAATTCATAAACATAAAGAGAATGGTGGCTACCAGTGGCTTGGGTTGGGAGAATTTGGGAAGTAGTGCTTAAGGGTAAAATCTTACAACTGGGAGATATATAAGTTTTGGAGCTTTTATGGACACCAAGTGAGTATAGTCAACAATACTGTGTTATAACTTTAAAGTTGTTGAGACAAATTCTTAACTGTTCTTAACAAAAAAGAAATGATAAATGAGTGACATGATAAAGATGTTAGCTAATGCTACTATAGTGATAATATCACAATATATAAATGTATTAAACCAACCACTATATACTTAAACTTATACACTGTTATATTTCAATTATATTTCAGTCAAAAAAAAAGAAAAAAACATACAAAACTCATCATGGACAAGGCCCTACCAAGAAAATGCATATTGGCTACGTGCTGTTCCAAGAGGAGGTGGTTACAGATTTAAGCACAGAACACAAAGAAAACAGGTAGGGCACTCAGAAATTTCTATCCAAACACCAACCTTCTGAGGATAATTTAATTCAAGAAAAGAAGTAACAGCTTCCTTTAAGACTTAGCAAGTGCCAGCTGACACATTCTCAGTGGGAACTTTCCTTGAGCTATGTAATGATTATGTATAAAGAGAAAAACTAAACCCTGAGGCAATTTCATTGGACTTGGTATAGTTCCTTTAGGAGTTTGACAAAGACAGATACAATATATTAGATCCACATACTAGGAAGAAAGCCACAGCAGTAACTGATGAGGCCATGGAGGAGGTGGATCAGCTTGAAGCAGTCATCGGGAACTGTTGCCATACATTTACAGGTTCATTGGACATAGTACAAAATAATCACCTAGAATATTTCCTTCCTTATGGAAGAGAAGAAGACTGAGGAGAAAAGACTGATGAACCTAGACACCAGAGGGACAACTGTATGATTTGACCGATAATCAGAATAATTTATAATGCTCATGGAAGACACTATCTTAAAAGAATCTTTAATGAAAAAAAAAAACGTATCTGGTTTTGCTCATATTTTTATCCTTAACATTTATCACCATGTTTGACACATAGTATTTATTCAATACACATTCAACAGAAGGACTTAAGATAGGCCCATATAACAGGAAACACTCAGTAACTTTCTTAAATTACTGCTATGTTGCATCTAAGATACATGTAAATGTAATTTCTACCATTATTTTTGTATTGTTGAGAGAAAAAATGCCAATCATACTATAGCATGCCACCATTTATGAACTAAATCTCAATTCAATAAATATGAAAATATGAAAAATGTGTGATTTATAGAATCAATGAAAAATAATATCTATAGTTTTTGGGACTGGCTCTTTCCCAGTGTAGGTATAGCTACTCATAAAGAGGGTCAGTGGCTGAGACTTATGGTCAAGAGAGGCCCTAAAAGAAACCAGAAGTGCATTCTGACCAGGAAAAGAAAAGTCAAAAGAGGGAGAGAAATTGAAGGTAGTTATGATTTAATGGCAGAAAACATGGTGTTCCTAAGAGAAAAAAAAATTGGAGAGTCAAGGGCCTAGTTTTAAAGAGTTACAAATGAAGAGAGTTGCCTATGAATCTTAACAGTCTTTGAGATGATGCCTACAATTGGACCCCTGGCAAAAAGGCCCTTGGTCCTGACATTGTCCCCTGCTTCAAATGTTCCTACACAGTTTCCCAAAACTTGATGAAATATCTACTCAGCTGACTGAACTATAAAAGTGCTTATTCCATGTTTAAGGTGGTGCTGATATAAGACTTAGGACACAGGCAACAATATTCCAGGACATAATACCCTGGGGAATTCTTATAAGAGCATGATGACATCAGTGTTATACAAATATAGATGCTAAAGTATTATTCAAAGTCTTAAGAACATACATGATGATAAAGTATTACAATATAGTGGGAAACGGATAAGTATGTGATTAATAATTAAAAACAATGAAACATTTTTTTCCAGATGACTTTAATTTGGGGAAGGATAGATATTTTATCAGTTAACAGAACCATTATTTTAGAAATTTATGATATAAAATCTTGAGAAAAATTATCCATTCTTTGCTTGATAATTTGTGGTGAAAAAATTTAAACCTGAGAACTATTATGGAGTGGTAATATTATATGAAAATCTGGACCTGACAAAAACTCTCAGTAGGATTCATCAAGTAAGAAGTTTTACTTTACACACCACCCTATTCTCTGCTTTTGTTTGACTTAACTTCTGAGATGTTGACAAAAGTGACTAGGAGTTATTTGTAACAATATTTAGGATATCCAAAATGTTCTATTTGTGTGAACATTTTGCTTGTTACTACAGATTATGTTCAGTACTTGAATTGTGGCTATGCTTCTTTTTCTTTGATAAAAATCTATGATCAGATTTAGTCCACAAAATAATAAATTGTCAAATGGAAATTACATAGCTTTAAAAACCTGGATAAGCATAAAACACTGTTCTGGATATATATAATCCTGCAAGGACCTTTTTGTAATGTCTGATTTCAATTGCTCAGATTAATAGATGGACATGATTTGTGATCTCTCACCTTCTATGTTAAGCCTTATAGAACAAGCCTTCTCTGTGACTTCCTTTATTCTGGATTTAGACTTGAAAATCTCTTTTGGTAAGGAAATGTGGGCTCTCAAAGAAGATTCTTTAAGACCCCCAGGTTTCTTATAGTAAACAAGAAAACATATTGATACTTTTTGGAATCATACCCTATCTCTGGCATATAACCAGACTGCTGGGCCTCAGTAGACACAATTTTCTTTTTAGTCTTTCTGTAATTTAAATGACAATGACTATGGGTGACAATTATAGAGACTAATGATTTAAAACACTGAAATAATAACAACACAGATATAAGCATCAAAAGTAAAAAAAAGCTTGCAGAGTCACACAAATTTCTTTTTTTTAATTAACATATAATGCACAAATGAGTTACAATTAAGAAACCAAAAATTGGTATTTAAATATTAAGGTTTATAAAGCATATTCAACACATGAAATTGGATGAGATAATAAATAGCATATTACATGTAATCTGATATACGCATGTTGCATATGAAAAAATAAAAAGGAAACACAATCTCAAAAGTAAAATTATACTAAAGTAAGAAACAAAACGGTTACTGGGGTGAGACTCTAAGTTAATCAGTCACAAATTTAGAGCTTTGAGTTTCTATCTCCCACTGTGTAATCTAAAACTGCCTTTGGAAGAACCCTACATCTCACTAGAAATCATGTAGCACTATGCCCTCTGAAAGGAATAACATCATTCATTTATTTATTTAACACATGTTTCTGAAGTAATTTTTCTATGTTAAACACTATTTCAAGGTTCTCAGAACATAGCAGTAGATAAAACAAAATTTCTGTCCTCATGGAGCTCAATATATGGTTCATTTCAAAACTCTCCACCAAAATGAGTTCAAGGTCAATAGAGTTCAAGGTCAACGGAAAAGAATGCCAGCCTTGATCATGAAACAAGAAAAGCAATGAATATGGAGCATCATATTATTAAAAAGGCACAATGCTGGTCTCCAGACTGAATATAGTTCAATACCAACCTATTTTTGGAGACAATAAGAAACAGAGAAAGGACAGAGTATCTTGAAGGAAGGCTTCTGCAAGGAGATAGGACACTCAATGGATATCAAGAAATTATCAAGGGTTTTTGTTTTGTTTTTTACTTTTTGTTTTTAGGAATTATCAAGTTTTAATGCTATGATATGTTTACTTGTTACTGGCCTTCTAAAGAGTGTTATTCCTGCTATTAAGATTTTTCTCAGGGGGCGCCTGGGTGGCTCAGTTGGTTAAGCCACTGCCTTCAGCTCAGGTCATGATCCTGGAGTCCAGGGTTTGAGCCCTACATAGGGCTCCCAGCTCCACAGGGAGTCTGCTTCTCCCTCTGACCTTCCCCCTCTCATGCTCTTTCTCACTCACTCTCTTTCTCAAATAAATAAATAAAATCTGTGGAAAAAAAGATTTTGCTCATACCCTATGACCCTGCAATTGCACTACTGGGTATTTACCCCAAAGATACAGATGTAGTGAAGAGAAGGGCCATATGTACCCCAATGTTCATTGCAGCAATGGCCACAATCACCAAATTGTGGAAAGAGCCACAATTTGTCTTCAACAGATGAATGGATAAAGAAGATATCGTCCGTATATACAATGGAATATTACGCCTCCATCAGAAAGGATGAGTACCCAACTTTTGTAGCAACATGGACCGAACTGGAGGAGATTATGCTGAGTGAAATGAGCCAAGCAGGGAAGTTGAGTATCATATGGTTTCACTTACTTGTGGGGCATAAGGAATAACATGGGGGACAGTAGGAGAAAGAAAGGAAATGGGAAGTGGGGTATATCGGGGAGGGAGATGAAACATAAGAGACTTTGGACTCAGAAACAAACTGAGGGTCCTGGAGGGGAGGGGTTGGGGGGATGGGCGACCCTGGTGGTGAGTAATGAGGGCATGTATTGCATGGAGCACTGGGTTTGGGTCATAAACAATGAATCTTGGAACACTGAAAAAATAAAAAATATTTTTAAAAAATGGTCAGAAGACATGAATAGACATTTTTTTTCCAAAGAAGACAAATAGATGGCCAGCAGACATGTGAAAAAATGCTCAACATCACTCATCATCAGGGAGATACAAATCAAAACTACAATGAGATACCACTTCACACTAGTTAGAACGGCTAAAATTAACAAGAAACAACAGGTCTGATGAGGATGTGGAAAACGTGAACCCTCTTAGTGTTGGTGGGAATGCAAAGTGGTGCAACCACTCTGGAAAACCATACAGATGTTCCTCAAAAAGTTCAAAATAGAACTACCCTATGATCTAACAATTGTGATACTGGATATTTATCCAAGGAATAGAAAAATACTAATTCAAAGGATAAATTCAGGGCCCCTGGGTGGCTCAGTGGGTTAAAGCCTCTGCCTTCAGCTCAGGTCATGATCTCACAGTCCTAGGATCGAGGCCCACGTTGGGCTCTCTGTTCAGCAGGGAGCCTGCTTCCTCCTCTCTCTCTGCCTGCCTCTCGGTCTACTTGTGATCTCTCGCTCTGTCCAATAAATAAAATCTTTTTAAAAAAAGGATAAATTCACCCCAATGTTTATAGCAGTACTATGAATATAAGCCAAAATATGAAGAATCTAAATGTCCATCGACTGATGAATGGGTATATAAATGGTATATTATTTAGCCCTCAAAGGAATGAAATCTTCCCATTTATAACAACATGGATGGAGCTAGGGAGTAGTATGCTAAGCCAAATAAGTCAGTCAGAGAAAGACAAACACCATATGATTTCAGTCATTTTTGGAATTTATAAACGAAACAAGAGAACATAAGGGAAAAAAGAGAGAGACAAACCAAGAATAGACTCTAAATTGTACAGAACAAAGTGATGGTTATCAGAGGGAAGGGGGATAGAGGGTTAGGTCAAAAAGATGGTGGGGATTAAGGATTATATTTGTGATGAGCAATTCATATTATATGGAATCACTATATTATACATGTGAAACTACTATCACACTGTATGTTAACTAACTGGAATTTAAATAAAAACTTTAAAAAGTACTAGACATAGAAAACAAATACCCCAAAACGAAAGTGCTCTGTGAGTGAGGAATAACAGCAGATTACGGCCTGAATTGGGACTAGAAAGAAGCTAAACACAGCTAAGCCCGGGGCAAGGCAAGACTTTTTAAAATCTTTTATTTTCTTTCTTTTCCCGCTGCCCGAACTCCCTCCCCCCCGCCGGTGCCGCCCCGGCGTGCGCGCAGCCACCCGGGCCTCCGCCCCGGCGGGCCCCGGCCCCTGGCCCCCGGCCCCCGGCCCCGGCACACGCGCAGCCGCCCGGACCTCTGCCCCGGCGGGCCCCGGCCCCGGCCCCGGCGCGCGCCCAGCCGCCCAGGCCTGCCTCCGCCTGAGCCGCCACAGCTGCCGGAAAAGCAGCGGGAGTGGATTCTATCCTGCCCTTCTCCCCTGTTTCTCTCCACACCGTGGGCCGCGTGTAGACCCCCCCAGGGGAAGACGTTTTTTTA
>PITA01002895.1:0-90357 GCA_004023965.1 Spilogale gracilis
GCAGAAAAACATTGTAACAGAACAATTGAAACCGAATTACATATGCTCAAATAAGCATTCAAAGACATAAAGAAGACACCTTAAATCAAAAAATTAAAAATGGAAGTGGAAAACATACAAAAAGGTACAAAACAAGAGGCTAATGGGCCTCAGCAAAGAAACAGTAGAGAACAACACAGTCATAGAAGTAATGAGAGCTAAATGACAAGTGGCTGAAAGAATAGATTTGACTCAAAATCTAAATAAAAACAATGTTAAGAAAAACAAGCAAGAAAAGGAAAAAAATTAAAAAAGAAAAAGGAAAAAAGAAAAGCAAGCAAGGCAATAAAATGAAGATACAATACAAAAGAAAAAGAGTGAGAGAGAAAATCACTGAAAAGTTAAGAGAAGTAAGAGGCAAGCACATGTGTGTTCAGCTTAGTTTTTCAGTTCGGCTGAGCCACATTTCCCAGCTAATTCAATACCAATCCAAGTGTTGCTGTGATGGCTGGCATTTTAGGATATGGTTAACATCTACAATAAATTGACTTTAAGTAAAGGAGATTCTTCTAAATTATGTTGGTGGGTCTCATCTGATCAGTTGAAGGCCTTAAGAGCAAAAACAAAAGTTTCCTGGGAAAGGAGAAATTCTGCCTTAAGAATGCAGCATCAGGGGTGCCTGGCTGGCTTAATCAGTTAAATGTCCACTCTTGATTTCAATTTCAGCTCATGCGATGACCTCAGGATTGTTGTAGAGTCTGCTTAAGATTCTCTCTCTCCCTCTGCCTTTCTGCCTCTCCCTGCAGCTTGCGAAGACACACATGTTCTCTCTGAAAAAAAAAAAAAGACAGGAAGGAAGGAAAGGAGAAAGGAAGGAAGAAGGGAAGGAAGAAAGGAAGGAAGGGAGGAAGGAAAGAAGGAAGGAAGGAAGGAAGGAAGGAAGGAGGGAGGGAAGGAAGGAAGGAAGAAAAAAGAAAGAAACAAAGCAAGAAAGAAAGCAAGAAAGCAAGAAAGCAAAGCAAGCAAGCAAGCAAGCAAGAAAGAAAGAAAGAAAGGAAGAGCAACATCAGCTTCTGCCTGAATTTCTAGCCTATTGGTCTATTCTACAAATTTTGGAGTTACCATCCCCACAATTACGTGAGCCAATTCCTTAAAAGAAATCTATGTATATTCTATCTGTTCCACCCATCTGAAGAAATTATATAAATAGATGATAGATAGATAGATTAGATATAAATAAATGCATGCTCAATCCTAGTTCTAAAATCTTTCTTAATTGGGAAATACTAGAGCCATTCCTATTAAGTTCAGGAACAATACAAGTACACACTGTTCTAGAAGATTAGACCAATGTCATTAAAGTAGAGAAAACAATTAAAGGTGAAAGAATTAGAAAAATAAACTCTCTTTGCAGGTGACATGATATGATAATATACCTGGAAAATCCAAGAGTGACAATAAAACTAACTTAATCAAAATTAGTAAATAAGCAGGACTCAAAATTAATATGCAAATATCAATAGCCTTTATATAGTTGCATGATGGGTGGTTATAAGATATAATAAATGAAGAGATCCCAATTGTGATACCAATGGGATATAAAGAAAGTAAAGATAAACTTAAAAATAACTGTTGAAACCCATCTTCAAAACAAAACAAAAAAGACAGAACAAAAAACTAAAAACAAAAACAACCTGTAAAATATGCCAGAAAGACCCAAAAGGAGATGGGGATATTTCAACAGAATTATCCCCATGGTCCAGCCATATGTCAGAAAACCAGCATAATGTAAAAATTGTGTCTCAAATAATTGGAAGGAAAGAAGAACTTTTTAATAAATGGCAATGGAATACCTGGAGAGTCATAGAGAAAAAGATGAATTTAGATTCGTGCCACATACAACTTCAAGAATAAATTTTAAATGAGTTAGAGATCTAAATGGAAAAAATGAAATTGTATGAGATCTAAAAAAAGGAAAGACGTAAATTCTTCTATAGATTGAGTGTAAGAAAATATTTTTCACAACAATGTAAAATCCAGCTTCAATAAATGAAAAGATTGATAGGTTTGCCTACATTACCCCCTGCCCCTGAAAACCCCTCTTTCCATGGCAGAAAGCCACATATGTAAGTTAAAGAACAAATGACAAACAGGAAAATAAATACACTTAATATATAAAGAACTTTTATATATTAAGGGAAAGGAAGCAAATATATAATAAAATGAATATGTCATTTGTGAATAGAAAGTTGACAAAAAAGATATTAAAGTAATATTATATGTAAAAGATGTTGTTTGCAACTCACAATCAGAAAATGTGAATTACAACTACACTGAGGTAGCATTTCTCACCCATCTATTTAGACAAAAGAGCTTGGCAATTCACTCAAGAGGCAAGGCTGTGTGGAAACATGCATCGCTGGTGGGATGAGCATGGTATAGTTACTACAGACCAGAATTTGTCGATGTCTAACATATGTACACATCCATTTATTCTTCAACCCAGAAATCTCACATCTAGAAACTTACCCTAGAGATAAAGCTCCAAGAATGCAAAAAAAAAAAAAAAAAAAAAAAAAGAAAAAAAAAACCCTTTCCTGAGATTACCTTTTTATATAGTTTTAAGATTTTGAAGCCCGTTAATCTTCTATCAAAAACAAACAAACAAACAAACAAGAATGGGAAGGAAATGGAATTAAAAGCAAGCTGAAACAAATGAGTGCAACTGTATCTAAAATGAATAACGGGGCATCTGGGTGGCTCAGTCGGGTAAGCACCAACTTTTGGTTTGGCCTCAGGTTCAAACCCCATGTAAGGCGTCCTGCTCAGTAAGTGTCTGCTTGAAGATTCCCTCCCTCTGCTCCTTCCCCGACTCAGTGCATGCTCTCTCTCTTTTTTTCTCTCTCTCTCTCTCTCAAAAAAATTAGAATAAAATAAAATGAATAATAAAACCACATTGAGGGGGAGAGAAGACATAGTCAAGTAACTTAGGAACAGAGTTTACTAGGGAACCTCAGTCTCGGGGCACGGGTGGGTGGGTGGGCTATGGTGGGAGATTGAGTGCCAACAAAACCTCAGTTCTCCATTCAGTAGTTTGCTTTCCACTGTGAATATCTGAATCGACTCTGTGACTGTTTTAGATCTATTACAGTACTGACAAGTAAATGTACTGACCTTAGAAATCAGGTTCTTACTGTGAAAGAAGGTAGAATATAGGATATGAAGATAATAAAGAGATATATAGAATAAAGATTAGTATACATAGTATATAAAATCTAATATATGTAAATGTATGTATTATATATGTATTTAAAATCTCTCTATATCAATGCCTTTGGATTTGACTAGAATGAGCTGGAATTGGGTTGGAATTTGAAAAATTGCTATGCACTCGTGATTTCCAAAATAAAAGTATATAAATGCATGCCTATGTGTCGTACATGTGTATGTAATATATGCATTGTACTGTGTGCGTGTTTATATAGCCCTCCAGCTTTGTCCACTGAAAGGGCACAGAGTCATAGATACCCCAAAGCAAAGAGCACACTTGGAATCCAAATCTTGGTTTCTGGTTCTGTTCTCTTTTGAATGGAGCCAAGCCTGAGTCTAGTGCTAGGTCAGGGACAGGACAAGATGAATCTGGACTATTTTGTTGCCTCAGAAAGTAAAGATTCATGTCATGATGGATAAGTCCTCAAAAGGGCACAGAGATTCCAGGGGCACTTATTGATAGATATATACAGTTTGAGTACTACACTAATTAAGGACAGTACTGAATTATAAACATTGGAAAAAATAAAAATCCACGAGACCAGATTAATAATAGGTAGATCAATACATGATTCTAGAAATTTGTTTCTAGAGCTTCTGGAAGATGG
Source organism: Spilogale gracilis (assembly GCA_004023965.1). Lineage (NCBI taxonomy): Eukaryota > Metazoa > Chordata > Mammalia > Carnivora > Mephitidae > Spilogale > Spilogale gracilis. Next base: position 3,858 of record PITA01002895.1, read on the forward strand.
CGACAAGGCCACTCATGAACCGAATCTGTTTTGGTGTCTTCTGCTGAGGGGTGGGGTAGGCCCATCCTGGTGATTTCCATCCTTTGAGGAGGTACCTGCTTGGGTTTACTGGTTTATATGTGTATGACACATTTCATTTTACATAGTGGATTTGCATACTGGACTGCAAGGTGAGATTTTTATATTCATATTTATTTCAGATGTGGGGATGGAGTCTTGAAGAGGTTAGAACAGATTCAAGGCCAGTAACCATCAAATATATAGTGAGTAGGAAAGACACTCCAACCCTATGAGGGTAGACAAAAGAATAATAGAACGGGAAACTGTAAATATACTGTTTTTATATTTTGTCATACAGCTTTATTATCTATTTGGGATCCATTTTCACTTATCTCTCAGGATTTACTGATGAAAACACCAAGTTCTAAATTTGGTCTCTCCCCCAGATTCACATTTGGCCAATGTGAGAAGTGAAGTAATGTCTTCTCCTTGCAAATCATCTACAATGTTGTTTCCCCAGGAGCCCCCTGGGGCAAGGGAGTGGACAGGTGTGTGTGTGCGCCTTGCTGTTCATACATATACTTACCTCTTCACTCTTAATAAATGTTTGGAGATGATCTTTGACAGCTTTATTTTCTTCCTTTTTGTTTACAACCAGGCATGAAACAACACTGCGTCTGGACACTGGGTTTCTCGCACTGTGTGATGACCTTGCTACTGAAGGAATCCAGCAGAATTATAAATTCATTAAGGGGTGAAAAATGACCTGAAACTACCGAGTTAGGTCTCTTGTCTGGGATCAGAGTGGCTCTGTCAGTCTGTCTATCTGCTGTCCTAAGAATGGCATTGCTCTCATAACTTTTACTGCTCCTGATATACTTGGAATTGAAAGCTTTGGTTGATTGACATATTTTTAGGACCTTGGAATTTGGGAGGTAAAAATGTCCATCCTCTCTTTTCTAAAATATTGGAACAGATTGTTCCTAAAAACTTAGGATCGACCGAGGCTTCATGCCTACATCGTTGGAGTACAAGACGGAGGTGCCAAGTGATCTTGAAGAGTTGAGAGAAACACGTCCTTCACTCTTAGCGCAGAACTACGATTCTGTACAGCAGAAAGTGGTGGCATTAAAATAGCCATGTCTGGGAGAAGTGGTTTCAGGATAACTGTGAATTAATCAAGAAATATCTTCCTAAATAACTTCTTTAATAGTTAAATCAACTTGGGAAATCCACATAACTGTGAACTATTAGCACAGTAGCTCTCCAAACTCACTATAGAATTTTAGAGAAGATTGTCACTGTTTGAAACTAAAGCCGTGTTAAACTTTGACATCCCTTCAGAATAATGGAATTAATGGACTCCTTTCCCTCTTGTGAAAATAGAAAGACAATGAATAATGACCAAACTTAGGAGGAATCCTTTTATTTTACCCTCCATCAACTACCTTGCCGTGCACACTCTATCTTGCCATATGTTGAGGTCCTTACCTGATGAATTTATAAAAATGGCACATGGCTGTTCATGGCATGAGGCCAGGGACACAGAGAGAATATAGGCTTATGGGCCAGCCAAAACATTGTCAGACCTAAGGTCAGATATTTATCTTTGCTGGATCTTCCTTCAGAATTTCTGCTTCTAAACTTACCTTATAAAGAGCTAAATGATTCTAATTTTGAAATTCCAGCCGTGCATATAGAATAACATCTATGATGTTCCATACATTGCTTGCCACACAGTCACACCAATATAAATCTCTTAATTTGCCAGAATATGCTGACAGTTTTATTATTGCTAATTTTTGTTGTAAGGTTAATGAAGATTATTGCATATTCTTCTTGTCTTGGAGAATGATGTTCATATACCAATATGAACATATTGTGTCTGTTAACTTTATAGCAAGGGGGAAAGCTCTTCAGAATAGAATGAAAAAAAAATTGTAGAATTTATAAACGTGGCCAAGGAACATATCTTGTTTTGTGTTTCTTGTGGGATCTTTAAAGGGGAAGAAACTAAAATGCACTGGTTCATACCCTAGCTCTTGTTGTCTAGTTTGTTTGTCTATTTTGCCCCTGGATATCCTAGAATTTTCCTCCTGTTATCAATGTTCTTTCTTACTTCCTTTCTCCATCTGTTTTCAAGATTTCCGATCTTTCTAGTTTTCTTTATTTTTTTGAATAGCTTCGCAGATTTCTCATTTTGCTGTTTATCTTTCTGTCTTGGAATCCAGTCATAGAAACTGAGCTATTAATAATAACCCTGCTACTCAGAAACAAGATTAGCAGATTCAACTCAGCTTTCTTCTTCAGAAAACTGTATAAAGACACACACACACGTGCATGCGCACACACGCATGTTCATTCTCTTAGCCTCTTTCAGAAAATACTGGGCATTAGTAGTCAAATGGTCAATACGTTTTTTTGAAGAAGGAAGAACAGATTTGGGCAGGAGATTTGGTATGTCATGTAATGGAAATCTGGTCCTCAGCCATTGACAGAGCCAGAGTCTGTGAAGTAGAGGCAGAGAATAGGAAAGCGTGAAATAGAGAAATAGAGAAAAAAACCACATATTCTAATTCATAAATATTTACATGAATGTTTGTTATTTTATGTTCTTCCAGTAGTTGGGATAAACTCAGAGCCTTGGTGGTGTTTTAGTACAATGGGAAATAACACTCTTCGTCTGTTCTGAAAGTGACATTGTCAGGGCACGAGGCCAGGGAGAGACTCGCCCATGGCCTCGGGGAGCCCAGGACAGCGTGACCCCATTGTGCATTGAGTTGGAGTTCATGATGTGCCCTGACCTGATTTCAGTGACATGTCCATCTATTCTCCACATAAGATTACTCAACAGCACTCCTTGAGAGACAGCTTGGAAAACAGGACAGAATTTGACTATTTAAAAAGAAATCAAGAGAGTGCTTGATAATGTATTGGAAACAGAAATGGGAGAGGAAGAGGGCTTGAGGCTGGTTCTTTGATTGTCACTTACAGAAATGGGGAGGGGGCCAATGATCCTACACATTGAACAGATGATGGCAGAACAGAGAGGAGAAGAAGTTTCATTTTGAGCTAGCTAAGTGTGAGATGCTGGTGGGATTTTTAGTAGAATATTCTGGAAGGCATTTATATATACAAAGCTTAAACTCCACACTGAAAAATAGCAATTATGAAGAAACAAATCTGATTAAATCTAAAAGAATGCATACATTTCAAAAGTGAGAAAAGAAAAGGCTCCAATGGAACTCTGCCTACCTCTACCCAGAACAATGTCATAAATGGATGGTGGAAAAAAGTCCTGTGGATACAGGTGTGATCAGAAAAGTAGAGGAAAACCAGGAGAGTAGCGTGTTTCGGAAGATCAGGGAAGAAAAGCATCTGAAGAATACAAGAATATTCAACAGTGCAAAATGTTTCAGAAGAGCCGAGGCCGCAAGGCCTGGAAGTGGTCCACGTAAGAACTCGGGAGTCGCTGGTGATGGTGTCAGGGGTTCCTTTGTGGGGGGCAGAAATCTGAGGGTCTGAGTTCGGGGAGGCTGGACATTGATACAATGTAGTAGCTCTGACTTAGCCCACACTGGCCGGTATTGAAGCATCCAGGTCTGTTCTGGACGAGGGAGCCCTGCGGGGTGCTCTCCAATCTCCTGTTCCTATGCCAGAAATTCACCAGGCTGCTCTGAAAACAAGGGAAGGTCATCATCATTCACCACAACAAGTTCCTGCAAGTTGGATTTTAACTTCTTTTGCAGAACTTCGATTTCCTGTATAAACATTCCATTTCCACTTTATTTTCTGTATCATTCTTCTCCACCTTGCTTTCTTTTTCTGGCTGAACTTAGCTTTACTAACCCAAACTACCATCTGGTCTCTTGGAGTCAATGACTTCATTAAAGAGGAAACACACACACACCCTCTCAATGAATGTGACTCTGGAAGTCTAGGAACAATGGTGAATACCTTTGACTCATTCTTGACCCTTTTCCACAGCTCTGTGGATCAGCTGCGGGCTGGCCTTTCCCTCATAGATGGTAGGGGGTGACGTCGCAGCACGGTTTTCTCTAAAATTCAGCCATTCTCATATTTGCCAAAAGTCTCTGTTGAAAGGATTGTAGGAAAGGGAAACCCCAAAGTTCAGGCATCTATTTCCTACCAACTTCTAAGCCTGAGGTCTGAGCCCCACACTGGGCCTCGTGGTTCTAGCCTTTCAACTCTAGAAATCTCTCGCTGGCAGGCTTCCTCCTGATAGTCCGGCACTTCCTGCTTCCCTCAACAGGAAACACTGCAAAGGAGCTGTCCTCAGCTTCTTTCAGGGCTTCCGCTTCCCTCCAGAATAAGGAAATGCTATTATGCACATCACCTGGAAATCGAACAAAAGAAAATCAACCCACCCAAATACTAACCACCTGGCATGTGCATGCATGTGCACACACACACACACAGGGGACTTTGGGAAGTTAACACACGCAGCTTTCATGACAGACACATAAAACCAGACCAATTGAACTAGAGCAGGTCTCATTTTGTAGAAGACAGTAGAATAGTCCAGTAGGCTAGAGTATTGCAAGAATATAGGTTGTGTGTGACTCAGGCTTCCCTAACTTGCTGAGACGCTTTGGGCAAGTCGTTTAAACTTTCTGAATCTCAGATGCTTCCTATGTTAAATGGGGATGACACCTTAATGGTTGTTGAGGGGATTAAGTGAGATAATTCACGTGGACAGTTTAGCTCAGTGGCTGACACACAGAAAAATGCAAAATACTGATTACTAATTACCCTACTTTTCTTACATAATGATGCTTTAGGACTATGAAACATTCACCCCAAGTATATAAAAGGTCATGTTATTTGAGGGAACGCTATTGAGAAAGTCATAGGGAATGAGTTCATGTTGAACTATTGATCCAAACATTGCCCAGGACCCTGGGGAGTGCAATCTTATCAATAAACAGTTTGATTCAACCGAGTGTATTTTTAGTGCCTTCAGTGTACAACATGATACCACTGACCGACTTAAGGAAAAGGTTTTCCCCTCTTCCCACTTATCCAAATATAAGAAACATTGGACTGTTTCTCACAACAGAAACCTCGGGATTTTGAATAGCATTTTCCCCTTGCATCTGGATATTTGGCATGGTGTAGACAGGGTCTCCAAGCACCTCATAGGAGGGAAAACTAGGCAGAAAGCTCTGACAGGGAGTGGTGTGTGTTCGTCTGGCATCTGCGACCACAACGCTGATCTAGGGTTACCCCCGGGGGACACGCACTGAGTCAGTCCAGAGACGCAGCTGGGAGTTCCTCCGTCTGCATGAAGCTGTGGCAGCCAGGGGACACCCCCCGAGGGGCTCTCATCATTCACACTTCACACACACTTATCTTCAACTGCCTTCGTACTCTCGGAAACAACAAGGACAGCCGATGTGAAGCAAGAACTCTGATGTCACCGAGGAGGATGGAGAACAACACGTTACATAAAGAATATAAATGACCCACCGCTGGCGAGTGTGTCTGTGTTCCCGCAGGCCCTTCAGAACTGCCTGACCCTTCATGCTAATACTAGCCGTCATCAAATGGGACTTGTGACAGCTCCCTATCCTTTCACTTTTGCTTTCCCTCTTCGCCTCTCATTTTCCCTGCCCCATTTTCAAAACTCTAAGTGACAGACGTGACATGCAGTCTTGGGGTTCACCGGGGTGATCTGCTTGAGTCCTAACCTGAGGGGTGTTAGAAGTGGGGCTCCCAGATGCTGCAAAGTGCTCTGCTCAAACGGACCCTAAATACAAGAAGAAAGTGACCCGTGGGTAAAAGAACAGAATGAGAGAGTAATGTTTCTCAGCACCACGCCGAGACTCCACAGGAAGGCTGGGAATCATCACGCACATGAAAGGAAAGCAGGAGAAAGATTTTGGCCAGAGCAGGTGCGAAACAATTCAGAGCGAGGAGGCTAAAAACAGGCCGTCCTTGAGCAGCTGGAGCCACGGGCGGTGCAAGCAGGGCACCCTGCCCCTGAGGATGCACGCTGGGGGGGGGGGGCACGATTCCCAGCCAGTCCGTCTGGTCTTCTTGTGCCACAGAACACTATTTTCAGCCCGTGTGTTTTCCTATCATTTTGGGAAAGCTAATGCGTTTCTACTAGGTTGCACTGTTACTTCAAAATAATTTGTGAGAATTTCAGGTGACATCCTCAGCTTAGAAAATAAAAATGGGGCAGTTTGATTAATCTTCTTTTAAAGAGCATGGGGGCAATATGAGCAAAGGACATCATTTTTTGTGAACTAGAGACTCCTCTCCTTCCGTTCCTCTATCAGCTGTGCAGGGAGGCTGCATGCATCTGTATTTCTTTTCTTTTCTTTTTTTTTAAAGATTTTATTTATTTATTTGACAGAGAGAAACACAGCGAGAGAGGGAACACAAGCAGAGGGAGTGAGAGAGGGAGAAGCAGGCCTCCCGCCGAGCAGGGAGCCCGATGTGGGGCTCGATCCTGGGTCTCCAGGATCATGACCTGAGCCGAAGGCAGTCGCCTAACCAACGGAGCCACCCAGGCGCCCCTGCATCTGTATTTCTCATACACAAATGCGTCCATGTGTGCACTAACTGTATTGGTTGATTCGTATATGTACGTCTATCATCCATACATGTGTACATATGTAATCTGAAAGTTTGTTTAACTATATTTAAAAAGTAAGTCTGGTAAGCTCTAACAAGAAAATGAGATAGTAAATAAACAAATGCTATATTCACCGAAGTCCTTCCACCTCATTGGTACCCCTGTCCTGCAGACCACCATCCTCTCCCACTGGTCCATCGGGATAGCCTTCCTCCATCTCACTCCCCCTGCTAGCTGGTCTCCACATTGAACTGCAGTGATCTTTTAAAAAGTGACAAGTCATGATACTCCCTTGCTGGAAAACATCGCATGAGAAAAAACCTCACTGTAAGGACAGACTCCTCTTAATGGCAAAACTACTGAAAGGAGAGGAGTAAAGAATGATTCTCAGAAAGAAAAAACAAAAACAAAAACAAAAACAAAAAAAACCCCCCAAAAAACGGTCTCCACTTCTGCAGTCTCTGTGGATTCTGGTTGGAGCTAAGAAGAGATTTTTCCATCCGTCTGGGTCCACAGGCTTTCCTTACCCCGTCTGCCCCAACTTTCATTCCCACTTTTCTCTCTTCCCGAGTCTCTACGGAGCTGGTATAACCAATGTTCAAAAACTCTAATCCAGTTACCATGAAAATAACAGCTTTTCAGGGACTGTACCTTGAATAATGGAAATAGATCTTTTCCTTCCAGAATCAAAGTCTTTTACTGTTTTTCTTTTGTTCTCCAGACTCCATAAGCCTCCACTCTAGCCCCTGCCCTCTGTGTCCCCTCTTGATATAAATACAAGGTCATATCAAAAAAGGTTTTTTGGATGTTGAATCAAATACCATTAAAAAATAAAACCTATATGTGGCCACAATGTAATACCTTGTCAATCAAAAGCATAGGGCACGTTTTGCCTAAGGGGACACTGTCATGGAAGCCAGGGGGTTAAATTCATTTTTAATTTGCCCACAGATGGATGCACCCAGTTTTTCCTTTATCTGAAAAGCGTACATCCATAGCACTGCAATAACAAATATTCAGGAAGTGGCATTCACTGTGAAATGTAACAAAGGGAATTAGCTACAGTATGTGAACAGTAACTTTAAATAGCAGGAACAACAAAGAGAGCTGTGCTTCATAAAGGAAAACTGGTAATTACAATATTAGTGCCCTTTCCACATTAAGTTTCTAAATATATTCAAAGATTGCTTACGATTCCATCCTTTCTCTCATCAAAATAGAGCAAAATAAAATATGATAGAGACAAACTGCTTTCCTGGATCATTTTTGCAAAATGACACAGTCACTATAAAATATTCTTTCACAGAATACAAGTTCTAATTGTAAAAATTTATTTTAAAATATATTTTAAAAAATTTAAACTATTTTCATAGACTATTTTCCCATGCCAGCCTCACGGGAGGAAGAGTAACAAGCCTCATCTTTGTCAGCCTTCATCCAGGAGCAGTGGACTGCAGCTTTCCTCGTTAATATTTAATCCAAACTTTATTAATTTTTTTAAAAAATAAAAGATTCAATGTCTAATTGATGCTCACCTCCAGGGTTGCTCTAAAGCGTGGTTTATGTGATATAAGGCCTGCGTAAAAGACTGTATTATCTTGAGCTCTCTTTATTATCATTTTAGTTCAGCCATATTTTTCTTCTTAAGCTTTAAAAAGCATTGATCTGAGACAAGGCCTCACAGTGAAACCATCTCCCTGCAGGAACGCTGCTGCAGGGAATGTTCCCAAGGGTCGCTATTCCCCCGGGACCCATAACCAGGAGCCGGAAGCCACCAGCCGGCTGACAAGAAATCAGGAGTGTACCTCGAGAACAGGCCTTCCGTAGGGATGGCTTTCAGAAGAGGCAGTGAGTCCTTCTCCTATCATTCCGTTATACTCCCTTCTGCTCACCTGATGAAAGGTTTTCATTTCTGAGCTAACCATTTCAAGAAGGCCAAGAGTAATCATGTGCATATCCTAGGAAAGATGACCAGTATAATAAGTAGAATGAAAATCAATGAGCAGGAGATGCTTAGGAAATTAATCACTTACGGGGAACACGGTAGACCTTCAATGTTTTGACGGTTTGTCAAGTGGAAGATGAAGTAGACTTATTCCGTATGGTTCTAGAAGGGTAGGACGAAGACCAACAGTGGGAAATTGTATGACAAAACGCCATGACTCGATATAAGGACTTCCTTACAATTAGTTCTTTCCCAAAGATTAAATAGATTTTCCTGCAACTTAGGGAGCTCGAGGTCGCTGGAAGGGCTCCAAGGACATTGATTGACGCTATTGTCAGGTGTGTTATTGAAAGGTCCCTGCCTGGGGCACCCCAACGCAAGATGGCTGTGCGGCTGAGCCAGAGACCTATCCACAACAAGGCAGCCCTCCTGTCCAAGGTAAAGACTTATCTCAGAGAAATGCAGCCAAGCAGGGGACTACATTACATTTCTAAGCCTCTTTTGCATAGAGCGGGGGTCTTATGACGAGTTCTGACCGCTGGAGTGTGAGCAGAGTTATGGAATCCAATAGCTCCTCTTGGCCCTTTCTTCCCCCATCTGCTGTCTGGGTGCTGAAGACTCTGAGATCCCACTGAAAGGCACAACCAGAATGGGGAAGGAGCCCGAGACCATGAAGGCTTCCCACAGACCAAGAGCATACATGCCGGACCAATACATGGGCCCTTATGGTGCCAGTGTTATATGGGGATGTATATGGTTTTTTACAGCAGCTGGGAGGACTCTAACATATCCATGAAGTTTTCTCCCCAATGTAAAGTGTACTGATTTTGAGTACATTGGGATTATTTCTGGAAGTATGCATTGCATAGGAATTCCAGAAACTTCTTTTTTTCAGACAATGACTTCGCTTAGGATGAGTGGTTATGTATGAATCCATCATATTTCAGCCCTAGGGAAGAGCCCCTGCCCTGACTTGTTTTAGCTAAACCTTCTCAAACAGTTAAGTAGAAGATATAATCCAGCAGGTGAATAGTTCCATTTTCACTTGTGTTCCTCGCTGTTGTTTTCAGGGGGATAGAGAGTTCTTGAGCAGTGCCGGGGATACTCAATCCTACGTTATTTCTGCATTATTATTTCTCAAGTTTGAGGCCAAAGGCAGTAAAAGTGACCCTGGCTGGTGCTAGGACGGGCACCGTGCTATCGGACCCAAGCGAGGGACATTAACCAGGAGCCAGAAACCAGGGTTTCTTCTCCAATAAAGACTCAGAATATTTGCTGCCTTAGTCTTGGCAAGGTGCTCAAAGGCATGGTCTGTGAAACTGGATTTCTTCTGTGGACACATAATTCTTTTCCTTCCCTTTTAAAGAGTATTTAATTTCCATATAGCTGTGAAGGCTGGAAGCATGCTTACGACCAAAATAGCACCGATTGTGAAAGAGCGTAACCTTGGTTAAACATTCCCATCATTAACACTGTGCTTTGTGGCCATGAAGTATTAATGTACTGAAGTTGTTTGGGTTGAAAATACGGCTCATTTTCAGGAGAGGGGGGCCCTGAGGCCACAAGAGGTTAGTCCTTTGTCAGTGGCCATGTCAACCCACGGCAAGACCAGGTTCCGAAGCCGCCGTGTTTATTTCCCTTGGCTGCACTCAGTTGGACACTGAGAATGTTATTACTAAAAGATCAAACCTTCATCTCAAGCCAAATTCCTACACAGGGAGGGGAAGGGACGGCAGCCAGCTTGTTTTCCTGTTGTATGCTTGGGCTCATCTATACGTATACACAGAGCCATACTCAGAACATGGCCGTGAGACCGTCGCCTTCAGAGCAGCCTCGGCTCCCAGACATCGGTCTGCAGGTACTGGCAAGAACAGGGATTTCCACCCGTGCCCCGACTAGGGATTATTATCAGGGGCTGTAACTCTCTTTGGTCTCCTAAGTCTGCTGGGGAAGAATCTGCCCGCTCGGGAAATCGATGGTGTCCGTCAAGGACACAGAGAGCTGGTGCTTTCTCTTGGGGGGCCTCCATCAGGTTGGCAGGGAGAAGGTAACACATTTGGGGCCCTAATGGGTCAGTCCTGTCAATATGGCCTGGAGTTTACCTTCAGCTTTTCTTTGACTAAAGAGATGAGTACAATGTATAATTAAAGCTTAGGAAACGGTGTCAGCACTTTTCCCTCAGAGAAAGTGTGAGTGGAGGCCAGTGGCCTGAGGGGCTGAACCATGTGACCTCTGAGCGCTTTCTGGGCCACTTGCGGTGACGTTGGTGCCTCCACACTAGCCCGGCTTCCTGCTCCCTCCGTCCTGGAAGGGCCCCGAGGTTCACAGCTCCCAGCCCCCAGAGACCCCATGGTGACTAGGTTCTTGAGCCCGAGTCACTCAGGGCTCTGTGGGCCCCACTTTGGTCTGTCATGTCTGGGGCCCTCGGGAACCTGGCCACCCGCCCCTCTGCAGGGCTGGGCTGGGAGGGAGGACCCTGTGTGTGTGTGTGTGGGGGGGGGCCCAGCTGAGGCTGCCCGGCCACGAAGGTCAGGAAGGAGCCAGGACCCGCCACAGGACCTCCTCCCTCGCGTAAAGATGACACAGAGTTGGCTTTGCTGTGTGTGCACCTGTGAACCTGTGACTGGAGCTGCGAGGCCCTTAGGAGCTCCTTCCCAGGTCGGCTGACCCTGAGAGCCTGTGGACACACGGGGCCCCGGCTCCCCCTAGTGGCCAGTGGGGCCCGTCCGGCCGCACACCCCCCCTGAGCAGAGCGTGCAGCAGAGACTCAGATCCCTGACCGCTCTGTCCCCTGCGGCCCTTGGCAGTCCCGGGGCCGGTCAGGGGGCCTTCTATGCCCCAGTGTCCACCATCCCAACAGCACGGGCACCAGGGGGTCCGGGAGCTCGGGTGCTTTGGACAAAGTGCCTTCTACTCCTGCCCACCAACCGACCCTTGCGTCTGGCTTTGCAGACCGTGGCTGGGAGGTCTTGCCCGTGTGCGATGCTGGAAGGAGACCCTCATGAGCCAAGATGGTACCCGTGCCCTCCCCAGCCATCCTGCACGTGGTGGTTTGGTTCTTACATGGATGTTGTGGAGATTGTTTCAACTAAAGTCAACCCGCACGGCTCTCCCACGACCATAAGACAGGCTGGCAGTGCCGATGAGACCGACTGAAAGGACCCCACCGCAGCCCCGCCGCGGAGCCAGGAACGCCAGGGCCCCTGAGCCCCCTGCTGCTGCTGAGAGTGAGGAATGGCTTCGTTTTCACTTTTTCTCTTGAATTCGCTCTCTCTTGTCAAGGAAACAGGGATGCACTTGCCCTCCTCAGACATGAGCCATGGGACCTGTGCTGGGGGACAGGGACCGAGCATGGAGAGGCACACGAGGCAGAGTGGGAGTGCCGGGCAGACCCCGCGGCTTACGGGTCCCTCGGTGCTCAGCAAGTTACCAGACCGTCCCTCCGCATCGCCACCTGCACAGTGACCCTCCCTGAGAGCCTCGATGCGGATCCACTGAGATGATCCCGGAGAGTAACGAGGACCGTGCCCACCGCACAGTGAGTCTCAGCGGTTGTCGTTAGAACCAGGAGAGCACCCCAATCACACACTTCTGTGAGCTTCTCTTCTGGCATATTTATGCCTCAGGATTTTGCCAAAGTCGAACCAATTTCATTTTAGAAATTTAAGAAAAAGGCAGTGCTCTCTACTGAGACCTTCCTCGACCTGTACCAGCTTACAGTGTATGTTTACAGCTGATGCAATGGTTGGAAACACGAGGCTTTAGAGAATTGGATGCTTTCACAGTGGAGTCATGGGATAGTCTTTATTTGTAGGCGGCTGCTTAAAATCTGACCTGAGTTATCTTGGGATGGCTTTTAAGTGGCCCGCCTGAAATGCATTCTGGGCTCAAGCCCGGTTCCTTCAGGACAGGAGCCCACCCGAGAATGTTGGCACCAGTGTTGGAAACTTTGGTGGGGAGACCGGGGCTCAGATCAATCAGTCCCAGGGCCCACAAGATATCCTAGCCCCAGAAGGGCCACTGGCCTGGTCTCAGGCATAAAAGCAAGGAAACTAACAATGAGCTGTGAAGCCGATGGAAGACATATTGACGGTTCTGAAGTGTTTCTGCCTCCACCGTGTCATAAAATACATTAGCAGGGCTGGAGGGACAGTTTAGGCTTTGGGTGGAAACTTTGACCCTGAATTCAGTGCTGCGGGGAAATACCGAATCCCATCTATACAAGCTTCTTGAATCACAGGTCTTATTTTTTTTAAGATTTTATGTATTTATTTGACAGAGAAAGAGATCACAAGCAGGCAGAGAGGCAGGCAGAGAGAGAGGACGAAGCAGGCTCCCTGCTGAGCAGAGAGCCCGACGTGGGTCTCGATCCCAGGACCCTGAGATCATGACCTGAGCTGAAGGCAGAGGCTTCACCCACTGAGCTACCCAGGCGCCCTGAATCCCAGGTCTTGCTGTGACAGGGAGGTGACATTGTGGCCTTCCCAAGTCCCCAGCTCAGGCCAGCCAGCTCTCTGTGTTTTCCCGTTGCCTGTCCGGACCTCTTGTTTGCCCCCATCTGCTTTATCTCTGCAAACTGAGATTCCGTATTTTTCCCATGGCGTAAATAAACTCAACTTGTCTTTTTCAAGGTGACTGATTGTAGAGGGTAGCCAGACTTGGAGGAAATGGTCACTAAACTTATCTGCGGGGGAAATGCATCTTGTCTCTTCGGTATGAGGTGGAACAGCCCTGTTTCCTGAAGTGATCCTCATCATCATCCCTTGCCTTTTTTGAAAACAAGAAATTCCCTGAAAGGAACGAGAAATTTTCTGGCCACGTCTTCTTTTTCCTTCCCTCTGTGTCTGGCGTTGATTTGGAGTCACATGTATTCCAAATACAGCAGATTTGCGGAGAGGACCAATGAACTCAGGAGTTCAGTGAGTGAAGTCTTCATGGAGGCTGAGCTTCAGGATGCAGTGAAAGAAGGACCTCAAGAAGGGCTTCAGCGCATAACTGATTGAGATGAGTGTGGCCTGGCCCCTGCTCCCCTCACCCCTGCGTCTCCTTCCATCCGAGCATCTTGGTCCAGGCTGTGTGGACGGGGCCGTAGGAACATGTCCTCTTGTGCCTCCCCTTTGCGGAGCTGACTGCCCCCGGGCTTCATGCTGGATTTGCACCCGGCGGGGAGAGGGTGCCCTGTAATCGCAGTGCTCCTCAGCCGCTTTTGTCTCCCAGATATGGTACCGTGGCAGCTGAAACACCTTATGAAAATAGCATCAAAATGTGTAATGTACCATAAATAAGCAGAAAGACCCAGCCAGGAAGCTGTGCTAATCACTGCTTTGATGTAGTATGAATTACTGTATTTTTAAGGGCCTCAGGTTTCTGACTACTTGTTTTGACTCCTGCTGCCACTGCTTTCGTGACAGCTTGGACCCTGTTCTCCACCTCTTCTCCCCTCCTTGGTGACAGCTGTCGTCCCTTGGCTCACAGGAAAACGATTTCTCCACCCTTTCCCTACCTCCCAGCTCTTTCCTGGCAGGGCTCCCTGAAAACCTGCACCTCTCCTCCCCTTCCCGGGGGCGGGGGGGGTCGGGGTGTGGGGTGTGGGGGGTGTGCCAGAGGGCAAGGACGGCCGCCTGGCTCTGGTCCAGGCCCTCCCCGGGCTCCTGTGTCATCGGCCAGCCGGCCCCAGCCCTGAGCAGCAATATCCTATTTTTAATCTCGGGTAACCTGGCGGTCTTTGATTTCATTGGCCATGTCAGGAAGCAGGTTTCGGCTTGACGGTATAACAGGGAGCTGCTGAGAGTAATCCCCTCTCTGAGGGGAGCTTGCAGGAGGGAAGCAGGCTGGGCTCCAGGGTGCAATCAGGGCATACGCTGTTTTCCAGGCACGCTGACAGCCCACTTCAAGAAGGGGCCAGATCCCTAATTGCCACCACGGAGTCCAGGAGTCCTTAGGCTTGATGAGAGCTCAGTGCCCTCCCCGATCTTAGGATCCTGTGGATAACACAGGGCACAGGTAAGCGCCCGAGGCTGTCTTGGCTTTGTAAGCAAGCAGCGGTCCCCTCCGGGCAGACAGGACCTCTGGCAGTTCCCTGTGCGGGGCCCACTGGGGATCTGGGCTCAGTCCCCGCTCACCCGGCCCCGACCACGCCCTCTTGTGGCTGCAAGGGCTGTGCACACACTTCTCTTTTCACTCTCTCTCTCTTTTTTTTTTTTTTTTAAAGATTTTATTTATTTGAGAGAGAAAGAGAGAACACAAGTAGGGGGAGCAACAGGCAGAGGGAGAGGCAGAAGCAGACTCCTCGCTGAGCAGGGATCCCAACAGGGGACTCCATCCCAGGACCCCAAGATCATGGTCTGAGCCAAAGGCAGACGCTTAACAGAGTGAGCCACTCAGGCGTCCCTCTCTCTTTCTTTAAGAACACCATTACTAAGCATTTTCTCAATTTTTGTGTGCTTCTCTAATCCTTGGAGAGAAAAGCGTTCACCGTTGTTTGAGGATGAGTAGGGATGAGAGCCGTGGTCGGACCTTGCTGATTTCCTTAAACCTGGACATTGAACACACAGCCCCAAAGGGCTCCTTGCCTTCAGGATCCTCACCCCTCATCCTCATGTATACACCTGTCTCAAAATTCAACTCTAGTTCTTAAAACTGGTTTTGTTTTGTTTTGTTTTTTTCCCTCCCAGCGTTTCTCAGAGACTGTTAAGAGCTGCCGTCTGGATAGAGTCCAAAGGCTGAGCCCTTCACCAACCACCACGTGTGGCCCACATGCAGGGACATCTGTCTCCACTTTGCTAATCTGTTTGGTACAGGGACCTGGCCTCTAGGGACTGACCAGCAGGCGGGCAACCTCCTGCCTCCCCATGATTTTCTGGGACGCCAGACCCTGCTATGGCTCTACGTCGGTCCCCTCCCTGCACCCCACCAGGCCTGCCCATCTTCCCCTACTGTCTGCCTTCACTTGTCATAGACACTTTCTCTTCCAAACCCCTTGGCACTCTCAATTGTGTATCTTGTGTCTTCTTATATACAACCCTGAACTCCCTCCCCAAGGAGATTATCTCTGTAGGTCAGGGGCAGGCGTTTACATTCCACCGCCTTCTTTTTTCTTCCTTGGTTAAGAGCGGCATCAACAGCAGCACCCCTAGCCAACATCTGTGGATTTTTTACCAATCTCATCTTGGGCCTCAGTTTGCCTAATCCTCGCTCTGACCTTTCGGAGCCTGTGTTGTTACTCCTATTTGCACCATACATCAGGAAGGCTGGAGAGTCTGACCTTAGCCCCAGTTCTACGTGAGAAGGGTGGGGCTTTGAGTCTTGGAACAGGAGGTCCTGCCATGGCAGCTCACTCTGGGTGGTCATCAGAGCCCCCATGATGGTAAAGGGTTATATAAGTTCTCTGTTTTCAAATGTGAGTATAGGGAAATATTTGGAAAAGCAACGTTGTTTTATTTTATTCTTTAAGATTTTATTTATTTAGCTGAGAGAGAGAGCAAGCAAGGCAGCAAAGAGAGTAGAGAATTTCAAGCAGACTCCGTGCTGAGCACTGAACCAACAGAGGGCTCGATCTCATGACCCTGGGACCATGACCTGATCCCAAAGCAAGAGTCAGACGCCACCCAAGTTTATTTTATTTTTAAATATTGCATATTATTGAATGTTGGAGATGATGTATAACAAATGCAAATGAAGATCTCTCTCTCTCTCTCTGATATTCTCTTTTGGTAGATAAAGTATTATTGTAGCTTGGTGACGACCCTGTGGTGTCCAAGTAACGGAAAAGCAACCAGACTGGGTTAAACAGGAATCCGTGGGTCACCCCCACTTGGAGGGTTTGTACGGATGCTGACTGTCAACAGCTCTGGCTCCAACAGCAGACACTTTTGGGTCTGCCTTCCTCCAAACTATGGTTTGATTCTCAAGCTGGTGATTTGCTCTCGAGCTAAGATTTGGTAGTTCTGAGACCCAGTTGGGACAGGCATTGTTTAGAAGACGACAGAGTTGCTTACAGATGCTTTTCTGGAAAAGCCGGAAAGAACTGTATCCAGATTCTTCATTTGAGCTTGCCTTTGTCCCAGCATTTCATCTTAAGAATCCCGCAGTGGCCGGCCAGGTCTTACGGCTGGTCCTCCCCTGCTGCAGGTATGAGCTCGGTGCAGGGGGAACATTACAGCAGCATGAGAAATCCCTGAAGACCACGGGGATTCCACAAGGAAGCAGGGGGGAAAGGACACCTCCCCCAGTGAGAATCCTGGCACGCACATGGTAGACCTTTGTTTTGGTTCTTCACTTAGGGGGATGAATTTACACTGGGATGACGTGTGCACATTTTATTAATCACTATGTCACATCAGTGAGATGGCCAGAGCGGGGGAAGCAAGTCCAAAGCCATGGCAGGAAGCCCAGCTTACATCAACTGCCCTCTGTATTTTTTGCATTCCCTGCTGTATTTTTAGTGCTCTGCCTTCGTCATTAATTCACCATGTGCTTACGGAGTGCTCAGACTGCCTTTGGCCCTGCTCCAAGGGCTGGAGACACAGTGGTGAGCCAGGCTGCCAAGGTCCCCCCTCTCCTGAGCTCATGTCTTAGCAAGAGGGAAGGTCAGTAAACAGATTAACAAAAGGGATCGCTTTGACTAATGGGAAGTGCCCTGTGGAAGACCGAATGGAATGATGCAAAATAGAAGAAACAAGGAGCATGCATCATTTGCAGGACTTGGTATCAAAAAATCACAAAAAATATATAGGGCCCTTGTTCAAAAAGTATGAAAAATTTTCAAGACAGTTGCCACAGTGCATTAAGCCATGCACAGATCCTTTCTATGAGCTGCACCAGGTGCATGGGTCCCCCGTCCGTTATGCTAGCCCTCTACAGGGGCAGCTTTGGTGACAGTGGTCCGTGAAGGCCTCTCTGAAGAGAGACATTTGGACCAGATTCCAAGGATGGCTGAATTCTATCAAAGACTCTAGCGGGAGGAGCATTTGGCTTGTCACAGATAGAGCAGGAAGGGACAGCCTGGGGACCTTCTTACAGGAAATGAGGTCAAGGGGCAGACATATGATATGGGTACATCAGATGGTGTGGCCAACCCTGAGAGGGTCGTGGCTGAAGCTGTTGCGGGTTTTATTCTCCGCCAATGGAAGGTTTTAAGGAGAGGCATGTCGTGACTGGATTTGTGCTCTGAGAAATTCACTATGGTTTCCAGGTCAGAAGTCGAGAGATCAGTTAAGAGATTATTCTAGCCGCCTAGGGCAAAAACGATCCAGACTAAAGTGATCATGACCAAGACTTTTAGTGTAGATGGCCAAGTAAACACATATGTCCATGGGATCGTGTGTGTTCTCTTTATTCAAACTAGATGGTACCCGTCCTATGTGCAGTCAACAATCCCGCACTGGGCCTTACAGTAAGGTTGCGTACTCACAGGTCTGTGGAATACGATGGTACAGAACTATGCATGCTATCATTAATAGTTCTATATTACAAGGACTTAACTCTCTTCACGTGTGTCCCTTCTTCCCCCATCCTGACGCTGCGTGGGCGTCAGTGCAACTGCATTCCCGGCCGGTCTGTCCTTGGGTGCTCTGATCCAGCTCCCTCCCACCCTTCCCTGACTACCCCTTGCTCTCTGGGAGGCACTTCTCCCCAGGAGGACCGTGAGGACGCTCTGCACCCCCTGCCTGAGGCTGTCCCTACAAGTACTATGTGTCTCTCCCCGGCCACAGCGGGAGCACTGTTTGGGTGCCCGCAGGGGCTGCCTGCCCCCCAGACCCTCCACAGCCTTTGCTGGATGAAAGGAACAAAAGAGCAGCAGGAAGTAGGTCCCAGGTTCCCATCCAGCCTCTGCAGCTTACGGGCTTTTTGCGATTTCTCTCTGCCTCAGCTTCTCCATCTGTAACGGGGACGGGGTGGGGGGATAAAGGTGCTTCCTAAGGGCCATTAGTTTCCCAGCACTGCCCTGGCCTGCGGGCCTGAACACGGGCTTCACTTGCCCGGGATCCGGAGGCTAGACGTGCCAGATCCAGCTGTGGGCTCCGCCGCTTTCCTCAGAAGCCTCTCTCCTTGGCCTCTTCTCCCTGTGCCGGTCTGTGTCCCGATGGCCTTTAGTCTAATGAGGACACCGGTTGGATTGGATTAGGAACCCCCCCGCCCCAGTTTAACTGGAATCACTTCTTTTTTTTTTTCTTTTTTTTTTTTTTTAAGATTTTATTTATTTATTTGCCAGAGAGAAACACAGCTAGAGAGGGAACACAAGCAGGGGGAGTGAGAGAGAGAGAAGCAGGCTTCCCGCCGAGCAGGGAGCCCGATGTGGGGCTCGATCCCGGGTCTCCAGGATTGTAACCTGAGCTGAATGCAGATGCTTAACGACTGAGCCACCCAGGCGCCCCCAGAATCACTTCTTTAAAAACCGTGTCTTCCCTGAGCTGGGGGGCCGCAGTTCAGCGTCTGGAAGCCCCCACGGATTTACTGCCCACGGGACCCGCGGCCAGCTCGCTCCAGGCTCTCTTACCCTCTCCGTTCCAGGCAATGAACTTAAGGCAGCTGAGTGCGCAAGCCAAGACGGGAGTTTCTCCCTGACATCCAAGGTACGTGTCAGGAATAAGGAGGAATAATGCAGAACTGTCTACACTGGGTCCTGCTGAGATGTGGGCCATGTGGCTCCGGCAACAACCCACCGTCTACACCACTCTTTCCCCGAGCCCTTAATCCCATGCTGCCATTGCATGCCGATGTATCTCACCTCCTCAGATGACCCTTTCCTGTTGGCGGGGGGCTCATGTTTTCCTTGTGTGGCTCTCTCTGGCTGGCCTCCTGGTGAGGACCCTGTCCCTGGTTACCTGTTGGATGGATGAGGATGAAATTCACCACTGAGTGACCACTGTGTCGCTCTGCACCAGGGCGTGTGGGAGGGGAGAGCGCCAGCACCAGAGTTCCTTAGCCCCGGGCCCCGTCGGAAGCCACGGCAAGCGCCTGCAGCTTCTAGAACCCGACAGAGCTGACTCACTCCGACCCTGCCTGCCCAGAGGAGCCACAGCTCCGCCGAGTGACCCCGTGTTCTCCTCTTTCATCCTGAAGTCCCCTCCCCCGTCTGCAGTACCTGTTGGCAGTTCTGGACACTGTCACACAGACTACCTGCCCCACAAATGGCAGCAGGGGCTGCAGGCGACCACTGTGGGTGCTCCCCTTTTCCTGCCCACATTACGGGGCCTCTCGTGAGCTGGGACTTCACCGCCTGGCTCTGTGTTGGGCGTCCACCACCACTTAATCATTTATGTGCATTAAATACATCACATAATTCGTGTCCACTATTATTCTGTCTTTAGACGCGAATTTAGCCTCTATAAAGAGAATTTGAAGCTGGTGGCCTTAGAAATGGAAAGAATCTTTAGGCAGCGAAGGCTACTGAGCTCCAGTGCCCCAGACGATGGAGAACCCCAGACAAAAACAAAACAAAGCAATTCCTGGCTTCATGGAGCTTAGACTGGGGGAGAGAGGCAGTCAACACACAGAAAACCAAATGGCGTTCAGTGCTGGGCAGGGGGCTGAGGTGGCGGGATGGGAGGGGGCGGGTCCCTGGGGCCTCCCCGAGGTGACCCCTGGCGGAGACAGGTGCCGGTGGACAGAGGGGGTTTCCAGAACACGTCAGGGCCAATCCTCCCAGCGGCTGGAACGGGAGCCCGGAGGCCAGAATTGAGCACCAGCACAAAGTGCCTCAGAAGTGTGGGAGAGCTGTGGCTGCGGCTCAGGGGGCCTGGGATGCAGACTGCAGGGGTCACGGCCCGGAGAGCTCTGGCCACCGTGAATGAGCACAGAAGGAACTGGAAGGACCAGAGCCTGCAGTGAGCCACCAGCTTCTCCCTGGGAGGACAGGCTGCAGGAGGCAGGTGGGGGAGGAGAGGGCTCAGGGAGAAGCTGGGGAAGAGTTCCCTGTCCAGAGGGAGGCAGAGGAAGGGAGGAAGGAGATCCCCCCACTGCCCAGCTGCAGGCTGCCCCCATGGGAGAGAAAGCCTCTTGGAATTCACCTTGCTTCAGCTTGGGGAACTGAGTTTCATGCCACACACCCAGTGACCCCAAGGCAACCTCCTTGACGGTGACCCAGTGCAGCTGCTCCTGAAGGTAAGCAAGGACACCCATGTCTCTTCTTGAAGAACATCTCATTTCAGAAAAGCACAAAATCTACAGCAGTCTGCAGGGTGCGTTTACCATAGCGGTCTTCTCACCAAAACACGCTGCGGTATCACAATGATGTGTGTCAGACCCGTGCATCCCGGTCTGACTTACACATGGGAATTGCTTCAGCTTCTGGGTTAGACCACACTTGTTTGCCTACATCTGGAGATAATCATGATGAAATCTATTTCTTTCATTTTCAGGTCAACAAGTTTGCAGGCCACACGGTGAATTATTCTCCGAGCTATTTCGCTCTAAGCTTTTAACTTTAAAATGTCATTTTTATTTATCAGAATGGTGCCTGGCCAGGAAAGCTTCTATCTTCCAGGATTTTTTTTCTCCCTTTTTCAAATGGTCTGTTATTAGGTACTACATATCTCCTTGGAATGAGAAACATTTAATTCAGAATATGTTACTAGGGCAATGGGTAGGAGAAGTATGAAATACTCCAGTGTGGCAGACCTACAGAAAGATACACTTTCTAAAAAATGTTGTTTGTCTTTCCAAAGCCAGGAAATAAGAACTGTGTTCTCTAGCTACAGAGCAAGACCAGTGGCCTCTGACTCTTCTTTCCTTATATCTGTCTGCCACTTCTCTCCCTTTCTTTATCTCTAATCTAGAGCCACTGTTTCAGATGCAAAATGTATAGGTGACCACTTCCTTCTGAAAGGAATCCTGAAGAAGCCAGCCATGGAATGGGAGAAGATATTCGCAGATGACACTGCAGACAAAGGCTGATATCCAAGATCTATAAAGAACTCCTCAAACTCAACACCCAAAAAACAGAAAATCATGTCAAAAAATGGGTAGAAGGTATGAACAGACACTTCTCCAATGAAGACACACAATGGCGAGCAGACACATGAAAAAATGTTCATCGTCATTAGCCATCAGAGAAATTCAAATCAAAACCACATTGAGATACCACCTTAAACCAAGATTAACAGGACAGGAAACAACAAGTGTTGGAGAGGATGTGGAGAAAGGGGAACCCTCTTGCACTGTTACTCTTACACTTGTGGGAATGCAAGTTGGTGTAGCCACTTTGGAAAATAGTGTGGAAATTCCTCAAAAAATTAAAAATAGAGCTACCCTATCACCCTGTAATTGCACTACTGGATGTTTACCCCAATGACACAGATATAGTGAAAGGATGGGCTACATGTACCCCAAAGTTCATAGCAGCAATGGCCATAATCTCCAAACTGTAGAAAGAGCTAAGCTGCCCTCCAATAGATGAATGGATAAAGAAGATATGGTTCATATATACAACGGAATATTGCGCCTCCATCAGAAAGGATGAATACCCAACTTTTGTAGCAACATGGACAGGACTGGAGGAGATTATGCTGAGTGAAATAAGTCAAACAGAGAAAGCCAATTATCATATGGTTTCACTTACTTGTGGAGTGTAAGGAATAGCACAGAGGACATTAGGAGAAGGAAAGGAAAAGTGAATTGGGGTAAATAGAAGGGGGAGGCAAAGCATGAGAGACTGTGGACTCTGAGAAACAAACTGAGGGTTTTGGAGGAGAGGGCGATGAGGGATGGGTGAGCCTGGTGGTGGGCATTAAGGAGGGCGCGGATGGCTTGAAGCACTGGGTGTGGTGCGTAGACAATAAATCTTGGAACACTGCATCAAAAACTAATGATGCATTTTATGGGGACTAACATAACACAATAAAAAAAAATGAAAGGAATTCTGAGATGCTCCTGGTCCCTTTGTCCTTCCCTCAAGATAGGTAGAGGTTTTCAAAAATGTGACAGCAGTTAGATGTCCTGCTACATTTCTCCACCCCACTTCAACTGCCATTATCTGCCTTATGCCTGCTTTCGGACCCAACCATCCCCCAAAGATGAGGACCACCCTTCACTCTTTTTCCTCTGTACAAAAGGTCCTGCTTTCATAGTCTGTACATAGTGAGCCCTCAGTGGGTGTTTTGGGATTTTATTTGAATTTACCCTCCAAATCCAGGTACCAGAAGTTGGCGCTCATTCCCCATGAAAGGAGAATCGCAATCCCTTCCCCACAGTGCCTACCATGGGGCTTTGCATGGGGCAGGTAATCTTTGAAATAAAATCTGTGCCCATCATAATTGTCTCAGCTCAAAGTTCCACATCTGCTTAAGATGTTTGAAGACTACTTGAGGGTCTGTAATTACCTGGAAGTGCTAACATGGCCAACAGCTCAATTTTCTTTTTAACCTTCATTTTTAAATTTTGAGAGCCTTTCCAGCCTTCGTATTTTGTAACTGCTCACTTATGGGCTTGTCTAGATAACATGATGGGGTGTCCTATGGCTGATGCAGTTGCGATATTTTCTGAACTACTGATACAAATCCTTCATTATTGATGAATTTAAAGTTACACGTGGTTTCTGTGTCTGCAAAAGATGAATTGTTGAGTGGAATTTGTGGAAAGCTTCAGATTGTAGGGATGGATACAATTTAAGAAAAGGAGAGTCAGTGACAAGCGATTTTGTGTTTGCCTGGAATTGGAAGGAGGATTTAAAATCATGTGACGTCCCCAAGGCACCCATTAATAGCCTATTTTGTGTCTTTGATTCTTGCTAAGTAAAGATATTATGCTACAGAGTCTCCTAAAATTAAGGAGACATGGGTGAAACATATCATATTTGATTTATACATACTTGCGTTCTTCCAGGACGTCTGGTGGAGCTGGGAGTGGTTCTGTTATCTCACTGTTTGCATTAGTGTCTGCAGAGAGATTTGCCTACATTGTAACTTGTGAGAATGTTATTTTTTCCTCCTAGACCAGAAAACAAACCAAATGGTCAAATACTGTTGCTTTTCTACCTCAAAAATTCTTGGTTCTCTGGTTTTTCTGATGCACAATTTATTGTATCAAAGAGATAAATGTGGGGGAAATGCTCCCCAGGGGTCTTGGCTTTCCACACCTGCTCTGGCAGCCCAGCTCAGACCCGTAGGGTGGGGTCCTACGGCGCTCTCTTTCCTTCCCACTCAATCTCCTGTTTTTCACTTTATTTTTTTGAACTCTTTCTTTCTTTCTTTCTTTCTTTCTTTCTTTCTTTCTTTCTTTCTTTCTTTCTTTCTTTCTTTCTTTTTCTTTCTTTCTTTCAGTGAGAGAGCGGGCATTGGCAGGGAGGAGCAAAGGGAGAAGGACAGACTCTGCTCTAAGCAGGGAGCCCGATGTTGGGCTCGATCCCATGACCCCAAGATCATGACCTGTGCCAAAATCAAGAATCAGATGCTTAACTAACTGAGGCACCGGGGAGTCTGTCTCATGCCCTTTAAATATGCTCCTTTCCTCTTGGTTTCCAACTTCTCCATACGAATTAACCCTCTTCCCCAGTTCTTTTTAGTCCCAGCCAACTCTGTCTCTTTTCTCCCATCATAAGAAAATCTCAAATGCGTAAAAATCCCACACCCATTTGCCGACATCATTCTTTCATCTATCCCCGAAGAACAATTTTTCAAAGAAATTCCACTTCTTTTCCATCCCAGAAACTACAAGTTGTTCACTGATCGTGTATATGTTCATATTATTGGAGTATAGGGAATCATAATCCTCAAAGCCCGCACCCAAGTTGGGATCATGCATTTTTTATCGATTCCCTACATTTTTTATCAAGCTTGCCTTCTCTGTTCAGAACTTCCCTCCCTCTGTGACTAATTCAAAAAGCCTCAGTAGGTTGTAACAGGTTAATATGGTTAATATAAGCCGAGGCAGTCAGACAAAATCATGGGACAAACACATTTTTAAAAAAATCTTAAGTTGTAACATGACGAGACTTTAGTATTGACTATGCTCTCTTTAAAAACATTTTTGGTGTAGAATCATTCTTGATCTATATGGGTTGTTATAGCAAAGTACAGTAGCCTAGGTGGCTTATAAACAACAGAAATTTATTCTCATGGTTCTAAAACCTGGGAATCCAAGACGAGGGTGCCAGTGTGGCTAGATTCTGGTTGTATCTTGACATGGTGAAGAGAGAGCAAGAGAGCTCTCTCCTTGGGGTTCCTCTCATGAGGGTACTCTTCCCGCCATAAGATCTTCCCTCCATACCTATTCGCCACCCAAAGGCCCACCTCCTAACACCATCACTTTGGAGGTTAGGATTCCAACATATGAATGGGGGGGGCACAAATAGTCAACCCACCGCTGGAAGTGAACTCATGAAATAAGCAACATGTGGGGGACAATTTAAGGCAAGAGGTCATTCTGTCTCCTAATGTAGACCTGATACTGGAGGGGGGAAGTTGGACAAGCCACGGGTGTGACATGCACGTCCAGCTAGAGGACCAGCAGGTGTTTGGAGCACGCCCACTGAGTGTACTGATGGCGACTACTATCAGAGACAACCACCGTTCACGTCTCCTAGACCCCTGCACCCTCGGCTCCTCATACACACGCTCTCCAACCGCCGCGGGGGTCTTCCCAGGAAGCACTATAGCCGATGCACGGACAAGGACACAGACTGAGGGAGGCAGGTGGATCCACAGTCAGACTCGCCAAACTCGAATCTGAGCCGGGTATTTCCAGCTCCGGAGCATCCTTCATGCACTCTGCTGAGACCTGTATGTCGCTCAGAAAGCCGGAGATCTTCTCAGGGGTGAGCCGGGTCTGGAGGGACAGGGGTGGGGGGCGGCAGGTGGGCAGGGGGAGAGTGAGAAGCCGCAGAGGGGGAGCAGCCCAGGGAATGAAAGTGAGAGAACCATGGGTCCTGCAGCGCTCCCATGACAGCAGAGGAAAGGGTCCCCCCTGCCCCGCCCATGCTCCCCTCCCACCTTCCCAGGTAGGGTCCACGCTGGACCCTAGCGGCATTGAGAGGGATTTCTGATATAACTTCATACCTGACTTACAATGTTCAATCACTTGGATGAAGACTTAAAACTAGCTCTTATCAAAAGCATGGATGCTGTGAGTCCAGCACAGATATATTGGCTATCAGAATCGGGGCATCCAAGTAGCTGACAAATTTAGAAATTGTGCTAAATCTAAAAATGTAGATTTACTAGAATACATGTAAAGCAGTGTCCTTATGTCAAAAAAAATCAAACGGTAGGCATATGATGGAATGAGTACTGGGTGTTATATACAGCTGATGAATTACTGAACTCTACTTCTGAAACTAATAATACACTATATGTTAATTAATTGAACCTAAATTAGATTATATTAAATTTTAAAAAGGAAAAAAAAAGGCAACTGTAAAAATGTACTGAGGAGAAGAGACAAAGCTAAAAGAGCTCCAGAGAGCAGCCCTACACTTGCCAGGACACCAGGGATGTGAGATTGTATTGGTAGTGAGAAACAGCATGTCAAAGGCTGAGCGTTTTCAGACAGAAACCCCCATGTGATCAGGGAACTAAAAGCTGAGGGCCCTCGAGCGCTGCTCTGGTACCTCGAATGTGAGTCTGGACAACGGAAGACTAAGCTGTCTGAAGTTCCTACAGGACCACCACGTGGAAGATATTCCAGGGGGCAGCACTGGTATCAGCGCAGAAAATTACAAAGAACCAATTTTAATTCAGTATGTGGGAGAAGGATATTGTCCCACTTAAAGCCATCCAGTGCTAGAATGGATGCCCAACCACAGTGTGCTTGAGAAAATGCCATTAGCAGGAAGGGCTCACGTGCTCAATTTTACTTTTAATCCCCATTTAAGAAATAAAATCTAATCTTGAGCCATCTTGCCCACTGCAGTATTTTATGAGAATCTCTTTCTGACATTATAAGACAGGCTTTAATATTACCTTCTTTTCTTAATTTCAGAAACAAAGTTGATTTTGCTGTCTTAAGCCTAATTGTGTGGAGTTTTTGCCATGGAGAGACACCAACGTCTGGGTGCGTTGACATCTTGAAAAAAAAAAATGGAGTTGGTGAAAGCTGATATCCAGAGTGGAAATGATGTGAACTTCCTAATGTAGACCCTAGCCTATTGTCCTGGAGTGGTTGGTGGACTCCCATGCCTCCACTCTCAGACTGTAATTGTCTTGTGGGTAGGAATTTTGTATTTGCCTTCATATTCTCGCACACTCATCCACCATAATCATTCAAGTAAGCTTAAAAAAATAAACAAAAGAATGGGTTAGGAGACATGTTGGAGCAGAATCTAAATAAGCGAACAAGTGAGTGCATCTGGGATTTTGTAAATGGATTTAGACGCCAGGCTGAGGTTTGGTTCCACACTGAAGGGCATCTTCACTTCAAAGATCCTTTAATTCTGTCCTCAGAATCCACCCTTTACACTTACATGTGGAGGGAATTTCAGATACAATCAAGATGTCCGTGGAAGGGTGGAGAGAACTCAGAATGGGGCGGGAGAGTAATGGAAGAGATTTGGGGAAGATGTGAGCCGTGAGCTGGGATGAGTAGAATCTGGGGGTGCAGGGGACCGTGGGGATGGTGACTGGCTTGAGCAGAAGACCTGAAATTAGGAAGCTGCAGGTGGGCTTTCAGAAGAATCTGTGACTTCTAGAACAATCCACTCCAGGTCATTCGACAATGGTGGCTGAAGTCCTGGATGATGGGGTTCATGGGTGCACTGAAGTGAAGGAGAGAACCTCATAGACGTGTCTAAGGCTTCTAGAAACAAGGATGTCAGTTATAAAAAATAAGAAATTACCACTCACGTGCCCTGAAGTTTCAGTTATACAGAAAGGAGTGTGCTTTGCAAAGTGGAAAAACACAAGATTAAAAAATTAAAACAAGTAGCCAAGTGTGAAGTTTTCTGTTCCAATTTAGAATCATGTGTCTACCACTGAATCAAATAAACCTCTCTCCTCACTCCACTTGTTCCTAGGACAAGAACGGTCCTGAAGCGTCTAAATATTTAGGATAGGAGGATGCTAGTGACAAAGGAATTTGGAGATTGTCTGTCCCACTCCTCTTAGGAAACAGGCAATGGACTGGGTGCCTGGATGCTTCAGTCGTTAACTATCTGCCTTGGGCTCAGGTTATGATCTGGAGTCTTGGGATGAAGCCCCGCATCGGGTTCTCTGCTGCTTCTCCCTCTCCCACTCCCCCTGCTTGTGTGCCCTCTCTAGCTGTCTTTCTCTCTGTCAAATAAATAAATAAAATCTATTTTTTTTTAAAAAAGGAAACAGGCTATGGCCAAGAGTTCAAGGTTGGTTGGAGGTGGGGACATGACTCGAGTCTGAGTCTCTTGACTGCTTTCTCGGGGCCCTGTTCACACCTGTCAGTGAAACTGCTGTCCCCAGCTTGAGTAAAAAGGAAAGTGATCTGAGCTTTTCAGTACTCTGTGTGATGTACGTGTGTGTGTGTGTGTGTGAGAGAGAGAGAGAGAGAGACAGAGAGAGAACAAAGATGGAGGCACGGGTGTATGCACATAGCAGCACAGAGTGGCAGAGAAGGTTCTGGTAGGGAAGGCTGGAGGCAGGGGCCCCGGGAAGGACAGGGAGCTGTCCACGGGGCCCAGGGCTGCGTGTGGCACTCCACATATGGCAGCTTGCTTTCTCCTCACAACCAACTTCTGAGGTGGGTCTGGTCCCATTAAACATGAGCCTGCAGGTTAGAGAGGCCAAAACATCTGCCTGGGACCATGCCGCTGTGAGTGGCCTCACGGCAATCCCACGCATGCCATCTCTCTTCCCAGCGGCGTGTTTCTTGGTGGCGATGCAGGGCGAGGACGAGTGCAGTTCTGTGTGTTGTGTGGTTGCCGTGAGTGGAGTTGTATCCCTCTCAAATCTATATGTTGAAACTCACATTTTGAGTCCCTAAGAATATGAATTTATTTGGAGACAACATCCCTATAGGGTTAAGCAAGCTAAAATGAGGTCATTACCATGAGCTCTAATTCAACAGGACTGCGGTCCTACAAAGGGAGATTTGGAGTTTGCCATAGAAACGTGAAGATGGCCATCTGGGAGCCAGGGAGAGGGCCCTGGGGCAGATCCCACAGCCTCAGAGGGACCCACACCTGTGGACACCTTGATTTGGACTCCAGCCTCCAGACCCAACAGATAACAAATGTTTGTTATTAAGCACCTGGCCCCCCGTCAGTGGCGCCCACCGCCTTCACCATGTTGGGCAGCAGGCACCCCCATTTGTTTCCAGCATTGCAGCCAGAAACTCTAACCTCAGAGCTTTCCTAATCTGCTGCAAAGTTTGTATACTCAGCAGCTGTCTATCTCTGCACAGCCCTGTGGCTGCTTCTGGGACAAAAACGCCTTTCTTGTCAGTGGGCGACCAGCAGCCACAGTGCATGTGGGAAGATGCCCTCTGTGAATTCCTCGACTGGCTTCCTCCAGGAGATCCTGCTCTGCCCTCCCTGCTTCCCACGGCACCCCTGATGCACGGGCCCCTTGTTTTCCTTACCTTACCTAAGCTTGCTTTGGCCACAGGGCCTCTCCCTCTGCCTGGAGGGGTCTCTCCAGATGGTACTTTGCCATGTCCTCTGTCCATTCTGCTCAGAGCTCACGTGTCATCTTCTGGGAGCAGCCTTCCTGACCACCCATCTCAAACACAGAGCTTCCTCTGCCCCACATATGGATTCTTGCCCATAGCCACCAAGGCCCTCTCTTGAGTGGGGTTCCAGGGCTGCCAAGGACAGACGTGCCTGTTGCACACATCACCTGTGCTCATAGGCATGCCTCAGCACCCAGGAGACTTCACTGACCAATCGTGAGTTCAAAGATTAAATGACGAAGGATTTCAAGATGGCGGCAGCATGAAACGGAAGTGCGGTGCCCTTGGGTAGCCTCGCTCTGCACAGACCCCTGGGATGGAGAGTGATCGGTGCAGATGTCTAGGTGCATGCCCTCCCCGAGCGGCCCTAGTTCACAGAAGCACCACCCTCCCTTTCTCATTTTGTCTTCGCCCCAACACATCACTCTTCATTCAAGACCCATTTCTCAGCCTTGGTTTTGGAGCCAGCTCCCGCTTGAGCTCTGGATGGTCTTGCCTGGATTGAATCCTGCTTCTCCTATACTTTCATCTCTCTCCTGGCACCACCTCCACATCCCATAACCTTGTTCAAATCTCCCTCACCCAGCAACGACAGTGGCACCCATCAAAGCACCTGTGCTCAGGTGTCTTTCCCCCCAACTCCCTGCAACAAGGAGTTCCCTGCAACTGTGTCCTTCTTTCCCTCCTACCTTCTCCTGAAAATAGGTGCTCGGAAAAGGATCGGAGTCTTTGCTCTGTTGGCACGACCATCCCTCCTCCACACCCCACCCTGCCTGGTCTGGCTCTCATTGCACCTGTCACAATCGACATGAGCAACAGTGAGACAGGGGGGAATGGGTTTCCTCACAAAGTCACATTTCCTCCATCTGAAGGGCGTCCCTTGACCTGTCAAAGCCAAAGAGTCTGAGTGCATCCCAGGCACCGGCTGTCTGTATTTGCAGAATGAAGATGCAGGTAAAGAGTAAAACTGTGACCCAACTCTTGGGCATTTGGACGTTAAAATATGAAATAATTGAAATCAGGTAGGTACTAGGTATCTGAACTGGGATAATGAAGCTGATATTTTCAACCCTCGGCCTGCATGGGAGCCCCTTGCAGTCATCCACCTCTGAGAGGTAGCTTCCCTCAGACTTGGACCCCAGAGAAGGGACAGCCCTTTGCCTTAAGGATCCAGTCGCGCCAGGAGTCTCCGGAGACTCCCAGTGAAATTGGAAATTGTCCTTAAATAAGAGAGAAGTTACCTGAGGACCGGTGGGAGCTTGCTGGTGCAGTTTCCTGATGAGGAGTTCTGCCATGCTCCAAGTGAGGGCTGCAGCGGTCACTACCCAGCCAGGCTGAAAGGAAATTAAGATCCCACATCAGGGTGTCGCGGCCCCCAGTCACAGCATCTGTAGGATCTCTGGGTCCTGACTGAGGCTCCTTGCAAACAGTGTTGGAGTTTGGCAGACCCTGAGTTCCTGCTCGTGCCCTCAGAGAGTTACCACAGGCAGGTAAGGAAGGTCCTTGGAAAGACCAGTGGGGCAGAGGAGGCTTCTGGCCTCCTGGGGGCTAGAGGGCCATCCATCTTCTTCTCGGTTAAGGTGTGCAGACCCTTCTCCTCCAGACACCATCTTGGGAAGGAGATTAACACAGGGTATGACCTTGGAGACGATGGCGTGGCATCCTACCTGGGCTCCGATGGCTATGTAGGGATGCTAAGGACTCCTGTGACAATACCAGTGGGTCCAAGTGACACCGGCAAACTCTGACTTACTGTTCAAATAGGCACATGGTGTCCCCCATGTGGAGAGTTGTGTCAGCTTCTCTTCTGCTAGCTGTAAGCGTGAGCTCTCTACCTACCATTGCTCACACACTCCCCCCAGGAAGAAGAGTAAGACTATGCTGAGACCCATCTTTCTTCACTGTGTGGACACTGCACTGACAGGTCAGGAAGGCCTCTAGGCAACTGAAAAGGTGCGTGGGAACTCCTTTGCCCCAGCACTGAGTGAGACTAGACAGTTGGAAAACCTGCATCTCCATCCAGAAAACAAACAAACCACCACCACCAACAACAAAAACACATTGAAACTACGAAAATGTTCTAGTTCAAAAATTCCTTGTGACCTGACAATATATTATAGAGTCAACTTTCTGCCTCAGTCTTAAGTCTGACCAGTCCTGCATTTTAGACTCCACTAGACTATTTCCACAACCCAAGTTAACAGTTAACAGTTGCTTTGTTTTAGAATACTTGATTCAATTGCATTGCACAAAAAGAATAAAAGGAGCTATTTTTTTTCCCAAACATACCTCCCTCAAGTTTGCTTGCTTATCTCTTTCTCTCTCTATCATCTATCTATTTATTTATTTATTCATTTATTTATGCTAACGATTATGATTCTGAACTTTCTTCTGGCTCATGTTTAGATTTTAATCAGTATCTTATGGATACCTGTTAATACGTATTTAGATACACACGGGCTGGTTGGTTGAACTGGTTTAGTTCATCCAGCCTATGATTCTTAGTTACTTGGGATATCCCCCACCCACACAAGACATTATATTAACAAAAACCTAGAAAATTCTTCCTTTCAGTAGTCATTGGCAAATCATTTTCTATAAAAATATTTTAATATGTCAGCCCTATGTATTTCCTTTTAAAATATAAAAAATACAAATACCAAAGTATTCGTATTAATTTGCATTGCAATCAATTTGCATCGATTATTATCCTAATCATAGGAGGATGGAATGTTAAAAGAATATAATAACAAGAAAATGCTAAAGCAAGACAGTTTACGCATTTTTGTTTAAGATCGCTACATTGGTTTATGCTCATCCCCACTAATTCTAAGAGAATTACTCTTTTTCTAAACTGGATGGCTTACATAGTTCCCTGTTAAATTTTAATTTTCGCAGAACTGAAGGCCAAAGATCATTTCTCAGTCACCCTTAAAATCACCATGTGAGTACGTGCAACTCTTCAGTAAATGAATTATAGAAGTTCCTAAAAATAGGAAATGAGGTGTGGATGAGGCCACTGAGAAAGTCTTCCCTTATTTATCACCCCCAGATCTGTGGCCTTGGGTAAAGACCTCACTTCTGGTTCCCTAATCTACCCAAACAAGAGGCTTTCATCTTCAAGCTTTCTTTGCCCTAGATGTGACTCTACGATTATAAGTTCAGGAACACAAATCATTATACTTTCACATTTTGAAACTATAGAAAATACTAACATGTATGCGTTGGTTGGCTAGGTGGAAACGTTCTAATAGTTTGATTCCTACATATTGATTCCACAGGATATAGACATTTTCTGGGCTGTATATATTGGGTGTAATTTACCATTGAAGACACAGAGATTTCTAAACTGTGCTTAGCACTTTAGACACAGCTTAGGCAAACATTCTCTAGGGAGACTGGGGATTCAGGAATGTGGGACTTAGGCAGACCCAGCCCTCCCTCCACACACCGCACAGAAATCTTTGCTTTAATGCTCTGCTGGTGCTGTCCGGAATTCTTGGCAATCTGATGCTTGAACTTATGTTCTGTACACGAGTAGAGGAAGTCCATGCAATGTGCGTGCGTGCTGTGCCTTACCACCACATTTGTATGTAGCATTTATAATGTGCCATTGGAATTCCTGTGGTCCCACAATGGGTGAGAGGGGAGTATAAGAGACCCAAAGCAAGTACAAGGTATGTCCGTGATGTCTGTGTGCAAAGGGGCCCCGGCAGCCCCAGAGAACACGTTTTCCTTTTGAACAAGGACTTACCCAAGTGCAGAATGAAAGTAATGTTATTCTAAGACACAGAGCAGCCAAGAGCCCTATGAAATCCCTCCCAACTAGTGCTAATTTCCTGCATTAACAAACCTGTTAAGCTGCAAATAATGTCGTGGAAGGAGAAAGATCGGGTCATCTATACTTCCCGACCCTTTCTGTCCTTCCTTACTCACCAATAAGGCAAATGCGGAGGGTGTTGGTGGAAGGCACACAGAGCAAGAAGGGGAGTCAATTGGTTGGTCTCGTGCCTTGTTTCTGGGTTTGTGCAAGTCCCTACTGTTCCGGTAGGAACAAAGTGCGTATGCACGCACATGCTGGGAAAATACAATGTGCATCTCAGTGAGTCCACATACAAGTTAAAGGAGCTCATACTTTCATTCAACTCTGGCACTGCTTGCTATAAATAGGTCAAGAGCAAAGTGTGTGTTAATAATTAAAACATATGTTTCCTTATCATGTCATTAAGAATAAGCCAAATAGATGTCATGGCTGTTGCAGAGACGCCACTGAGGAAAGGACAAACATTTCTGTCCAGCAGTGCTCACGGCAACTTCGAACCAGGCTTCCCCATCCTCTCTGTGTAGCCACTCCCGGGGGGACACTCACTGCTCCCTGGGAAGGCAAGTTATGATCACACA
Organism: Spilogale gracilis; assembly: GCA_004023965.1. Lineage (NCBI taxonomy): Eukaryota > Metazoa > Chordata > Mammalia > Carnivora > Mephitidae > Spilogale > Spilogale gracilis. The sequence goes on from PITA01002895.1 coordinate 37,379, forward strand.
AAGTTGGCCACATCTTAGGTCTTCATTTGTTCCATCTCTAACTTTGCTCTAATACCCCTGCAGAGAGAGCGGATGTTAGAGAGCAGGGAGCAAAGAACCAGCAGCATCATGGGAAGAGGGCTCTAAGACAGTACAGGAGCCCTGAGTCAGGACCCAGCTGCTTCTAGTTGACTTGATTCTTGGGGCATTGGCCGTACCTATGGGGGACTCTCCCATCTGTAAGTTGAGGTGAGGTTATGAAGGTTGCTATCCTAAGAGAGCCAATTTTGGCATTCTATAGGTGGCTGACCCATGAAACCCTGATCAAGTACCTCCCTCTCCCAAGCCACCCTCGACAAACAGATAATCTGGACCAGCGCAGTACCCTCACCTTGCAAATGTGCTGTCAAGAAAAGTTCTGTTTGGAGCCTGTAGGGCCAGATCGGTGCTCCCAAGCTCCTCCTACCCAGAATCTCTCAAGTTCCCATTGTCCGCCATGACCTTTCCAAAATGTTGGAGGGGACACGGAGATTACACTCAGTTATTTTGTTCTCCTCATTGATTATATACTCATTACGTTCAGAAGTCCTTCACTCAGACCCCTGCCCCACACACATAGGTCATGCCCCAGAATCTACCAAGACTTCAATCCGTTTGTCTCACAGGAGATGCTTCCCAAACACAACTCTTCTTCTTTTTTTTCTTTTTTCTTTCAAGAAACTCATCTTGGGAGGGGGGTTGGGCTTCTTTAAACCCTACAGTTTCGAAAGAGGACGAGTCTGCTGTCAGCCCCCAAGCAGTGGCCTTGTTGTGACCATAACCAAGATGGCACCAAGGGAATGATCTTTGCCGTGACCCCCGGAGGGCCCAGCCCAGCAGCCTGGGAACGGTTTTCCTCCTTAGTCCCCAGAGTCTACTTGTTGCCTTTAGAACAGAGATCAATATTTATATTTACAGAGGTTTCCATTTAGTGATTTTTAGCACACCCATAAATTAATAGATAAACTTGTTAGGAACTCAAGAAAAAAAATAGTTTGTTGATGTAAATTGTTCCTCAGCTGGAAGTCCAAACAAAATAATCACACAGTTTTACTTGTTGACAGTTGTATTTCCTTAAATCAATTATTCCTGTGATTTTTCTACAAAGGCAGCTTACTGTGTCTGTCGCTTCGTTAGGGCACCAGTTAATTGTTTTCTGGCTTATTACTCATGATACTGACTCTGGCTTCCTTTTCAAATACTATATAATCTCCTGAAATAGGAGCATTAACTGACCTCCAATTGAAAAGAAACCCTCCTCCGAAATCCCATCTTCTTAATTAAAAAGCACGTTTTGAATGCAATAAAAGAAATGAGAGAAACATCGCTTCCTATTCACTTAGTCTAAGGTAAAATGGATAAAAAGGTCTAACACTAGATGGGAGGTCATTCTTAAGTTTGCCATTTTCACAGTTCTCAAAAAGAGAGAAAGAAGCTTGCTCATTGAAAAATTGGCAAGTGAGAGTGGGAATATTTAGCTTCTGGTTATAAAATATCTCTGGGTGCATTAACTCCATCCTACCTGCAGATTCAGAGAAGGGAGACCAGAGGGGCGAATTGATGAGCCCCTCTTCTCTCCCCATCACTATCTAGTTTTGGAATTACTGATGCCTCAGGTCATCAGTAATTTATTTATTCCCTGGAATATTTCTTTATTCCCTGGAAAACCACTTTCCAATATCTATTCCTAATATAAACCTCAAATGTTCTTGTCTCCATGTCCTGGGATTTTTCTCCTGTACATTTTGAGCCCCACAACAGGGGTGGGCTGCTGTCTGGCCCAGGTTGGTCGGGTCCCCCAATATTGAATCTTGTTTATCCTCCTTCTTATGTCTCCCAGATGCCTCAAGAAAAAGACTACTTTAAAAAAAAAAAAAAAACAAAACGATTTTATTTATTTATTTGACAGAGAGAAACACAGCCAGAGAGAGAACACAAGCGGGGGAGTGAGAGAGGGAGAAGCAGGCCTCCCGCTGAGGAGGGAGCCTGATGTGGGGCTCAATCCTATGATTCCAGGATCATGACCTGAGCTGAAGGCAGTCGCTTAATGACCGAGCCACCCAGGCGCCCCAAGAAGAGGATTGCTTTGATGTGACATAGATTTGTTTTGTTTCGTTTTGTTTTTTTCTTTCTTCCACTTTGGAATGAGTTCAGAATTAGTATTTATTTGCAAGGCAGGGCTGCTATGGAGAGAGACCAGAGCCTCCTGCTCCGTGTGGTGAAGGGAGACATTGACTCAGGCCCGGTGAAGGGAACTCAGTCGGTTCAGAAGCAAGAACACAGGAGTTCTCTTTCGTTGAGCGGAAGTCACACACAGTGATCCAAGTTGATGCAAGGAGCACGTTGTCATCTTTCCAGGTAAGAGAGGAGACTGGTCATTCTCTGCCAGCTCGTCCGCGCCCCGCCTTTCGCCATTTGACCTTTGTACCTTTTCTACCTTGGGCCATTATTTTCCTCTTCTGATGTTCGACCTCTCACTCTCTGATGAAGGGTCATAATGAGGAGGGATAACACAGAAATACTTTCTTTAATACATTGTGACTAGGAAAGATGGTCACGGTGCAGAAAGACCAGAAATACAGGAAAAATATGTATTCGATGTATGAAAACTGTGATTGCTGCGATCCAATCATTTGGCAGAGTAACTGCACGTTATATCTGAATGCCAGTAAATAAATGCCCAAGTTACTTGGGATTTCTTTAGTCACTAGTTATAGCTGATGCCAACACCCTCTTCCCATCTCCTCCTTACTTACAGGACTATTTTTATGTGATTGCTGAGTACTGAAGGCATTGATGACACCCTGTGTCTTAAGTTGTGGTGAGAGAAAAGAGGGTCTGGGCATTGGCGCTAATCTTTACAAAGGAACCATGACTAATGTCTACTCAGGCATCCCGACCAGGAAGAGAAGGTGCCCACCAACACCACCCTTTGAAAGGCAATTTAGGTACGTGCACTCTGTTTCTGTGAATAAGAGCCAGGAAATGGATATGAAGGTTGTTTTTTCACACACTGTGGAATGCTGTGATTTCCACCCCCTCCGTCTTCCTTTCATTATCTGTAATTTTTCAGCCACCGAACAACAAACTGGTCACAGGTGCCCCTGGTGAGAAGCACCTCTGCTTTATTACAGTTTATTTTGCTCAGAGAATAAATTTTTCATAAGGGAGAACACCAACAAATTTGAAAATGAGACTAATTAAAATTAGTCCTGACTACCAAAATTTCCCAGGGCCACCAAGAGGGAGCTTGGGTCTTGATGTGGAGAATGATTCAGGATTTATATTGGGGAGTGACAAGGGCCGGGCCCGTCCTCGCGGGTCTCTGTGATTTGTACTCTTGGGAGACGCTCTCTCCGAAATTGGGTGGTGTGCCTGGGGCCAATTGGCTTTTCTCCTTCATTCAGCATATTTGAATTCTCCATCGTTTCTGCTGAGAAAATGCATATATTCAGCTATCAGAAAAATGGAATGTGTGGATTCTTTCTTTTGAAACTTTTTTAGTTTTTCATATTTTAAGGCACTCAACTGAGTATAAATGTTCTGGGGTTTGGCCTCTTGCCTCAATAACAGGTATTTTCCCAGGAGGAAAAGGTAAAATAAAGTCTGCTACTTGGACATTAAGGAACAACCTGTAACATCAAGGAATGGGAAATAGAACATAGCTTCTTTTGACAAAAGTTCCTTTGAAGGTTTTACAATTACAAACAATTACCTTTTGATGTCCCACACATAATACCTGCTTCCCTCTTTCCTTAGAACAAAACCTAGTTTAAATTTCTGTGTATCCTTCACATCTATATTTTTATGTTCTAATTAAATATATATTTAGTTATCAGTAGCATACTTTATTATTTGGTCTATTTAAATATTAACAGAACTTCATGCATTAAAGGTTTTAACAATTAGAAAATGAATACCCATTGAGTCTGTAAAAAGAGGATAATTTATTAATTTGTTAATTGTGTTTCTTGGCTCCAGCCATTAGCTGTTTTTCCCAAAGCTGTGATGTGTAGACATTGATAATTCTTAAAAGTAACTCTTTGGCTTTAGATATATGCTATCCAGCGTGATAGAGTCTAACTACTTGTGGCCATCGAACACCCGAAATCTGGCCAGTCCAAACTAAGATGTTCTGTCCGTGTAAAACGCACAGCAATTTGAAAAAAGTAGTATAAAGAAATAATGTAAAATACATCAAAAACTTTTATATTGATTACATGTTGCAGTGAAAACATTTTTGACAGATTAGGTCAAATAAAATATATTATGACAATTAGCTTTATCTATCTATCTATCTATCTATCTATCTATCTATCTATCTATCTATTTACTTTTCAATGTGGGTACTGAATTGTAAAATTACATTTGTGTCTCACATTGCATTTAAAATGGACACTGTTTCTTAAGAATTCCTAGAAACTCAAGCCCTGTCTCCTGCATTCCTCCCGATGGCCTCTTAGGCTTCTCCTCATCCACGTGAGTGTCTGCTGCCCAGGAAATTGGTTATCATTCAGTATTTCATGATGCTGATGGTGTTTCTGAGCTTGGAAGATCCATCCCAGAGAACGGTCTCTCTGTGACTGGCAACCACGACCCAGTTGTGTTGCTTTCTCCTGGGTAAGTAATGAGTGATTGTTCACATTTATTAAAAGCAGGCGTGCTCTGGAAATTCACAAGGTCTGATTCTGATGATATTTCAATTCATAATTACCACAATATGTAGTTTTGATTAGAAGTTCCTTGCACTGGTGCGAACGGCTCCTGGTCATGAGAGATTGCCTAAGCAGGGACCAAAGAAAGTTCTGTTTCCTAATGCAATGTGCAGTGCGACCATAGCTTCTAATTATAGCATATTTAAAATTAGCCACATATTGCTGCGTATTGTTTATTAATAATTCTATTGTAGGTGTTCTCCCAAGGACACAGCTTCGTATATGCAATTTCTTAGAGTCTGGGTAGCGTCTTGGAGAAGATAAAAACTGAACTTTCTGCATAGGATGTTCCTCACTATTGAATTCATTCAGTCTTTAGTTCTGATGAGTTGACTCGCCATTTCAGACACACATTGTTCAAAGTACCTCCATTGTAAATGATGCATATTGTAAGCCCCGTTGGGCACTCCCAATTTATTTGCCACTCACTGATTCTTGGGACATTATCTTTGAGGTTTTGTGTTTATTTAATAACCTTTTGAGAGGCCTGTTCAATGTTATGTGTATTCATTTCCTGAAAACAATACACTTCGTGCAATGAATTTAAAAATTTAAAATTCAACTAGCCTAGTAAAAGTAACCCTACATAGATACTGCTACTGTGGAGAAAAGATCAACTATAAGAGACAAGCCCTATCATAACACTCACACTCGACATGGCTTTTGTAGTATTTAAGAGAAACTTTTAAAAAGATAAAAGAGTGGCTAAACACAAAAGGGTACTTTTTTCTTAAAATGAATTTGCAGTTGATAATAATCTAATTGAGAGATGATATTATTCTCTGTTTGTGGCCCAGTTTCACCACTTAATGTGCAGACCTCCCCCACCCCCTAATCGAGACTTGGAATTTCTGTTCTGACTCAGATGGGAGGCATGTAGCCACCATCATTTCCACTCATGAGTGCAAAATCAAATAAAGTGCAAACCCCTCTGTTTGAAGGTACTGTGGTTTCTGCATCAGCCATGACTTGAAAGTTACCACCAGGATGTAAGCCAGCATTGTACAACTGCAGTTTTCCTTGAGATATTTGTCATCTGTCATGCCAGGAATGTTTCTGAGAATCTACTAGGCTGCTTTGGCAGAAGAAGACAAATAAAACACAAAGCTACCAGAAGAGTTTTGATAATTTTTTTTTTAAAGATTTTATTTATTTGACAGAGAGAAACACAGCCAGAGAGGGAACACAAGCAGGGGGAGTGAGAGAGGGAAAAGCAGGTTTCCTGCTGAGCAGGGAGCCCGATGTGGGACTCGACCCCGGGTCTCCAGGATCATGACCTGAGCCGAAGGCAGTTGCTTAACCAACTGAGCCACCCAGGCGTCCCGAGTTTTGATAATTTTATGGGGTTTCAGAGAAAAAAAATGGAGATAAAGCTTCTAAAATCCCACTCTGACTGAAGGATCCAAGAACCACACCTGACACTGAGGACATCACGTTGCCTGATTTCAAGCTTTATTACAAGGCTGTGATCACGCAGACAGCGTGGTGCTGGCACAGAAACAGACACATAGACCAATGGAACAGAGTAGAGAGCCCAGGAATGGACCCTCAACTCTATGGTCAACTCATCTTGACAAAGCAGGAAACAATGTCCAATGGAAAAAAGACATTCTTTTCAAGAAATGGTGTTGGGGAAAATTGGACAGCCACATGCACAAGAATGAAACTGGACCATTTCCTTACACCACAAAACAAAAAATCAACTCAAAATGGATGAAAGACCTCAATGTGAGACAGGAATCCATTAAAATCCTTGAGGAGAACACAGGCAGCAACCTCTTTGACCTCAGCTGTAGAAATTTCTTCCTAGAAACATCACCAAAGGCAAGGGAAGCAAGGGAAAAAATGAACTATTGGGACTTCATCAAGATCAAAGGCTTTTGTAGAGCTAAAGAAACAGTCAAGAAAACCAAAAGACAACTGACAGAATGGGAGAAGATATTTGCAAATGACCTATCAGATAAAGGGCTAGTATCCAAAATCTATAAAGAACTTATCAAACTCAACACCCAAAGAACAAATAATCAAATCAAGAAAAGGGCAGAAGACATGAACAGACATTTCTCCAAAGAAGACATCCAAATGGCCAACAGACACATGAAAAAGTACTCAACATCCCTCAGCATCAGGGAAATACAAATCAAAACCACAGTGAGATACCACCTTACGCTTGTCAGAATGGTTAAATTAACAAGTCAGGAAATGACAGATGCTGGCAAGGATGCGGCAAAAGGGGAACTCTCCTACACTATTGGTGGGAATGCAAGCTGGTGCAGCCACTCTGGAAAACAATATGGCGATTCCTCATTCCTCTCTATGACCCAGCAATTGCACTACTGAGTATGTACCCTAAAGATACAAATGTAGTGATCCGAAAGGGCACGTGCACCCAAATGTTTATAGCAGTAATGTCCACAATAGCCAAACTATGGAAAGATCCTAGATGTCCATCCACATATTAATGGATAAAGAAGCTGTGGTGTGTGTGTGTGTGTGTGTGTGTGTGTGTGTGTGTATATATATATATATATGTATATATACAATGGAATATTACTAAGCCATAAAAAGGAATGAAATCCTGCCATTTGCAATGACATGAATGGAACTGAAGGGTATTATGCTGAGCAAAATAAGTCAATCAGAGAAATACAATTATCATATGATCTCTCTGATACTCTGAGAGGCAGGGAGGGGTAATGGAGGGTAGGGAAGGAAAAATTGAAACAAGATGGGACCAAGGAAAGAGACAAACCATAAGAGACTCTTAATCTCAGGAAACAAACTGAGGGTTGCTGGGTGTGTGTGTGTGTGGGGAGGGATAGGGTGGCTGGGTTATGGAAAAAATAAAAATTAATTAAAAAAACCACAACATATGAGACAGTGGGGAAAAGTCTAATGTCCATACAACTGGGAGTACTAGAAATAGTTTAGAGAGAATGAAGCAGTATTTAAAGTTATAATGGTTGAGAATTTTCTAAAGCTATTAAAGTCACATTCACAAAGCTTTACATATCCCAATCTGGAAAATTACAAAAATTAATGAAAGCAGAGAGAAAGAGAGAGAGAGAGAGAGAGAGAGAGAGAGAGAGAGAGAGATTGATTTTAAATGCACCAAAGGGGAGAAAGGGCCATATTACCTTCAAAGAAGCAAAGATTATTAATAGTTGGCCATTTGATGAGAATAATGGAAGAGAAGAAGGTGTGGCACCTGGGTGTCTCAGTCGGTTGAGCATCTGAGTTTTGGTTTTCACTCAGATCATGATCTCAGGGTTGTGTGATTGAGCCCCAAATTGGGCTCTGTGCTCAGCATCGAGTCTGCTTGAGATCTCTCACTTTGCCTCTCCTGCTCATGTTCTCTCTCTAGAATAAATAAATCTTTGAAAAAAAAAGAATAATGGATGTAGTAAAAACATGAAAAGACATTTTTAAAGTGTTGAAAGATAATCACAAACAAATTACAATTCTATTTCCATCAAAATTAAATTAAGATAATTTTTAAACAAATAATTGGAAAATAAAATATTTCTTTGAAGACATCATTAAAAGAGCAACAAATGAAAACTTGTGAGAATTCTTCAGAAAGAATGAAAATGATCTCAGAAAGAAACAAATCCAGGAATGAGCAATGAGCAAAGAGTAAATAAGTGGATAAATATAAATAAATATTAATTAAATTAAAAAATAAATATATTCATTTATCTTTTATGATGTATGTGTATACATAATTAAACTGAACGTCTTTTTTAAAAAAAAAATAGGGGTAGGAATGAATAAAGTAAACCATTCCAAGATCCTATCATTGTCTGGGAAATGGTAAAAGAATAAAATACATCGGACCATATTAAATCCAGTAATGTCTCCAGTGTCCACTAGAACAGTAACAATGTGTAATAGCACAAATAATAGATACACTAATAAAATTAAAAACACAATAAAAAATACCCTTAAGTTATGTAAAGGAAGACCAGAGATGAAAAGGAACAAATAAAAATGAGACAGTTAAAAAAATGTAAGAAGATGGCAAACTTCAAGCTAAATATATGTCATTTAAATAAATGAACTGAGGACTCTAGATTGTTATATTGGGTAAAAGAAACACAATTCTCTATATACTGTTTATAAGATACAAAATTAAAATATGCAAACAAAAGTCTTCAATCAAGTGTTTGGAAACAACATAGTGTTTACACCTAATCAAAATAAGGCTCATTTAGCTATTCTAATATTAGGGCAGAACATGATCGAGAAATCTGTGTCAAGAAGAATGATCATAAATCTAGAGTGGAGTAAAGCTCATTTTAAACCCCTATGATCTCCAAAGCACAGCTTTAAAATACAGAGAACAAAAATTGATAGAACCAAGAGGGAAGATAAAATCCTAATCATAATGGAAAGGTTTACCATATCTCTTCCCTAGGAAAGATACAGGAAAACTGCTCAACAAATGAATGAATGGCAAAGAGACATGTATATAATGCCAAGCCTCCAAATGAGAAAAATTTTCAAAGAAAGAGCTTTATCAAAACTGACTTATTATTGGATCTGAAAATGTGGTTCAACACTCCCAAATATTAAAATCATTCAGAATATGTCCTCTAACCACAATGGAATTAAGCTGGAAAATGATAGTATAAAAAATAAAATTCTTAGTTTAAATAATAAAATTATTATTTTTTAAATATTTTATTTATTTATTTGAGAAAGAGAGAGAGCACACAAGTGGGAAGTGAGAAGGGGAGAGGGAGAGGGGAGAAGCAGATTCACTGATGAGCAGGGATCCCGGTGTGGGGCTCCATCCCAGGACCCTGGGATCATGATCTGAGCTGAAGGCAGATGCTTAGCTGACTGAGCCACCTAGGCGTCCCTAAAATCCCAAAATTAAACAATAAAATGCTACTAAGTGATCGGCAAGATACACGATGGAAATTTTAAAGAATTTTGAAAGGAATACTGAAGAAAATGGTGCATAAAAGAACTTGTAGAATGAAGCTAATGTTCACGAGAGGGATTTTTATGTTCTTAAAAGCACGTATTAGAAAAGAAAAAGGTGTGAATATTTATGAGGTACATATCTATTCTCAAAATTTAGAAAAGGTAACAGGTTCTACCAGGTAAGATAGAAGGAAAAGAATAAGAAGGACTAACAAAATGAAAAATATAAATGCAGTAGAGGAACTCAACAAACCAAATGTGGCTCTTTTAAAAGACTGAAACAAAAGACAGGAATCTAGTAAAAAAAATAGCAAAATGAGTAAATACATAAATTACTGGTGTCTAGAGTGAGACTAGTATAGCACTATAGATACTTCAGATTTTAAAAAATGCTAAGAGGGTATAACAAAGTTTATCAGTACACTTGAAAAGTTAAATGAAATGAATAAATTTCTCGAAAACATAACTCAGCAAGACTGAATGAAGTTGAATATATAATTTAAGATCTCCCAGAAAGAAATCTCTAGGCTCAGTTGTAGTCTAAATTGCATTGGAGGTCCTAGACATTTGAATAAGCTGAGAAAACAAAAGCAAAAATTAAAAAAATGGAAAAAATGAATTACTGGAACTAATAAATGAATTTAATAAGATTGTTAGATACAATGCTGCGCTATACAAAAAAATAAGTTTTTTTATGTATACCAGGGACACTGAAAAATTTTAAATGATATTACTTAAAATTAAAATTATTAAAATTTGAAAAAATGAAATGGGTATTCAGATGAGAGATATGTAAGAGCTCTACACAGAAAGGTACAAAATATTACTGGAAGAAATTAAGAAGGAACGAAGGATAATGAGGGACAAGAGTGACAAGCTATTCACGTATTTGAAGATCCAGTATTATTGTCACTTCCCTAGATAGACCTGTAGATTCTGGCTTTCTCCAAAAAACAGATAAGCTCATATGGAAGTCAATTCTAACTTTGCCTAGAGGTTTGCCACCAGGAAGCCTGTAAGAGAAGGAACATTTAATTCAGAAACTAAGGGCACCTGGGTGGCTCCGTCATTAAGTGTCTACCTTTAGCTCAGGTCATGATCCTGGAGTCACAGGATCAAGCCCCGCATTGGGCCTCCTGCTTGGTGGGAAGCCTGCTTCTCCCTCTCTCACTCCCCATGCTTGTGTTCCCTCTCTTGCTGTGTTTCCCTCTGTCAAATAAATAAATAAAATCTTTAATTCAAAAAATAAATTTCCCTCTACTGAGACATCTGATAAGGTACTGGAGTTCTGTGTCGTGAAAAGAAGCATAGAGTTACCAAATTTCCCAAGTCAAATAATACTGCTTACTGACTGAGGTGTTGTAATATACTTGCCTATTCACTGTAACAAATTCAAAGGTGAGATCCTTTTTTGTGTCCACATCAGTTGTTTGCACAGCATGTACTTTTTCAAGCAATAGTAATAGCTGCCACTTACTATAGTTCTTATTATGTGCCAGACACTCCTCTAAGTACCTTCCACATATTGTCTTTAATCCTCATTTCATAGGGAAGGAAACTGAGGCACAGAGAGTTTATCACTTGCATAAATTTAGTCCCTAATAAATTGAGCAGGCTGGTCCTAAGTTTTGCATTTTTAATTACCATGCCTTGGTTCTGCCTCCTGTTAAGAATTTTTTAACATCCTTTACTTTACACAAGAACAAAGTCCTATAATCAAGGATTTTGGTCTTAGCATCTTGCCTTGAAGAGTCTGCTTGATAGTGAATATGTCCGCCACTGAAAAGACTACCCAAAGTCTATATGTCATTATTATAAAAACCTTGTCTTTGACACAAGCAGAACCTTAACGTTTACCTTGTCAAGGAGAAGAGACAAGCATAACATCAACTCAAACTTAATGAAATTATCCAGGCCTAAGTCAAATGCGAAAGAGACAAAGGCACAGCCTTTCGTTATGACACTTGAAACTGGACTTTGTTCTGCCCAAACAGCATTCAGTTTGAAACCCAGGAGCCTGGGTGATGAAGAAATCCCACTGTCGTGACCTCCTCATGCTGAGCTGGTAGACTGTATCTTCACATCCTGGCACACTGAGAATGCTACAGAGATATTTTGACCATTATTTAAAGTGATAAAAAAATAACTTTTGGAAAATATCAAATTGGATCTAGATAGAATTTGAAATTTTCTACACTGTGGCTTGTTTTTTTTCGTGCCCCAAGAAGTATTATGGAAGCCTGGGTATGATAGAGGAAGCATCAGAAGGAAGACAAAACGTAGGCAGAGCTGGTGTGCCCTTTAAAGGCCACAGAAAAATGCCCCAGCTTCTTAAAATTGAAACCATTATTTCCCAATTATTAAGTATCTATCAAATGTTAAAATGAAGGATCATTAGGCTATTTAAGCTTTGACAACTTTCTCTTCCTGTCTGTGAAGGAGTGGGAGAAAAAAGGTTTCATAGAAGTTTAAAACAACACAAAATTGATACTTTACTATTTTAGTGCTAGAGTCAATGTACAAATCTTATCTTTGTCTATATTCCATGTTATTTCTCCCATCTCTTGGCATGGGATTTTTTTAACACACGGAGCAGTAAAAACACTAATAATAATAATATATAACAGGGGGTTATTGATGACTTACTATGTGCAGGTGAAGAGTTTGACATGTATTTAATTCTTCCCCACCCTAGACGAGGTAAATCGTAGTACGGGTGTGAGGATGGTAGGTAACATACCAGTAAGCGTGTTGTGTAGTTAAAGACCAGAAGCAGGGAGTCTGGCTTGTATCGGAGATTGCAGAAGACAGGGGTAGCCGCATTCAGATGCCTTGTAAGTGAATTCCATGACAAGAGAGACCATGAGTTTTGGCCCGGGGCTGATGCCAAGGCCACCTGCCAAGTCGTCATTACAGGTAGAAGTAGACCCTGCCACACCGTGTTCGAGCTTCACAGACAGCTCCAGATAAGAAAAGCAATTTTATTTTAAGTCAAAGCTATTCTCTGACAGACGCTCAGAAAGCCTATTAAAGTGTTATAAAACCAACTGCTCCTGTTTGAGATTGGTATTTAAGGATATTTCGAAAAATGCCTCTGAATTATATTTTAAGTCTTGGTAATGATTGAGAATTAGTCATAGGAATCAAATTTAAACAATAAAGAATTAATTTTCTTTAGATACACAGATCCAAATGGGAAGACTGGCACAGGCTTATGCTGCCAAGGATCAAAATTTGTCATCCCGTGGCGGTTAGAGGAAGTGTAGGCACAGGCCACCAGACCGCAGAAGTGACTACCCCAGTGTCCTTCCAAAGTACCATGGTGTAAGACCGCAGCTGTGACGGGAGGGGACAAAACTTCATTTGGTGGGAGAAGGTTGGAAAGAGCATCATTGAGAACAACCCAGCCTACTGCTGGGATGTGGTAAGAGTAAGTGAGGCATCGTCTGTAATCTTTTGCACCATTCCTGGTTCAGGAGATGTTTTAAAGGTCTAAGAGGGCATTTGCATTCTTCTGCTCTGGCTTAAAAATCGTAACGAATCAAAAACCCTGCGAGGGAAAGTGGGAGCGCCCTGAAGACAAGACCCGTCCTCCAGTTGTCTGCAAGGACTGTCCAGAGGGGCTTCACGGGGAAGTGGAGGAGGAAGACAGGGGACCCCAAGGCCAGCGAGCTGAGTCTGCGAGAATGGAGTGCCTCTCCTCTCATTAGATTTGACACTTCACGTGAGGGCTTTCAACCAAATCTTGATTCTTTCCGATCTTGCCAATGTAAGTTCGTTAAAAATTTCTCAAAGGCTATCATTTGCCTTCTTCTTTTTCCAGCATTCCAAGGTTCACTTTAGACCTTATCTGGGATCCCCAAATTTCTATCATTTCCCTCATCCTCTTCAGATTTATCTCCATTTTCCTGCACTAACACAATATTTTTAAAGATATAGCTCCACATACAAAAAACTGAACATAAGTATATACAAATCAATGAATGAATATTTTTTTTATCTTCAAATGTACAATTTCAATACAGGTGCTTAGAAAAGCTAGTCATCTCTCTGCCAACAGCCCTCCCTGAGAAGGGATTTCACTTGGAGCCCTGGTAACTCTGGGACCTTAAATGGTGCCGAATTATCCCCAGTGCCCTTAAATTCAACAGTCATGACAGAGCCATTCTTAATTGCTAAGCCCTTCCGAGGGTGCTCACGATGATGAAAATGAGCTATTTATATCCTGCAGCCGCATTCCAAGAAAAATTTTAAAATAATATATTTAAAAACTCAAAACAAGTGTAATTCCAATATTTCCCAACATAACTGTTGTTAAAAATCATGAATGAAGCCTTTCATTTAATTAGGAGCTGAATATTCTTTCTCTTCTTTTTAAGATTTATTTATTTAACTTTTAGTGAGTGAGATAGTATACATGTGCATATAAGCAGGAAGGTTGGCAGGCAGAGGATGAGAATCCCAAGGGGAACCCTGGTTGGGCACAGAGCTCAAGTGGGGTTCTGCCTCAGGACCCTGAGATCATGACCCGAGTCAAAATCAAGAGTCAGTCACTTAATGGACTGAGCCACGCAGGCACCCCAAGAGTTGAATCAGATTTCTAAAAGTTCACAGAACATTAAAAGACACTTCGGAATAACTTGTTCCAAGGGTGTACAACATTGACTTAAATATTAATGTATTGAGGAAAAAATAAAATTATATGATATAAAATATAGCATAACAGGTAAATAAATAAATAACATCATAAGTAATATGCCGGATAATAAAACAGCAGGTTTCATAAAGGTCATTCATGTTACTCTATAATTGAACACCATTTTAGGATTTATTATATATTTCCCCGCAAAAGTGGTTCAAATATATAATATGCTTAATTGGTGAGACTCTATCATGAATAATAGACTTACAGGCAATATTGGGATGTTCAGATTGAAATTAATCCATGTGATTTCTATTAAATTGGCACATCTTTTTCTGAGATGCATTTTATTTTCCACAGACTTTCCTTTTCTTTTAGTGATATATTTTAATTTCAGAGGGTGTACCATTTAGCATTTGCTTCTGAAAAATGAGATTCTATCCTATTCTTCAAAGTGTTAAAAAATTTCACCAAGATAATATCAGGATTCCGTGTCAAATATAATATTTTGGTTTCCTTCACATTAATTATCCCTTGAAAGCAATTTTCCCAATTGGTGGGTGCCAGTCTTAGTAATCTGCATTCCCGTGTACCTTCCCGTTTTCTGTGATCCTCCTTTGTTTCTGGTTTTCTACTCCTGTTTGAGTGGTTTAAACTGTTCTTTGGCAGGCAGCTGTCACACCGCCTGTGACTTACCTGTGAAACTACCCACGAAAACACGGGGAAGACGCACATTGGCAAGGAAACCGAGACACACAGTCAGCGTGTTGCCGGAATCCGGGAGAACTCCCTGAAAGGTCAGGGCTGTAGACAACCCACTGAGGAACGTCATCCCTGGCTCTCTGGAGCCTGCCTACTTAGGGCAGATCCTGTGGGCTTCATATCCAGGAACACATCCAGCAGAAAAGGCTTATCAGCACCAACCAGCAACCTGAAAGCCTGATGCTCTAATAATAGTAACTAGATATTTATGGAATTATCTCAGGTCATGCTTATAACCACGCTGCCATATTAATGCAAATATTATTCCCATTTTGTGGATTAAAATAAATCCTGAGGCTTAGAATGTTTCAGGGATCTTTTTTCCATGTCCTGGAAGTTGGAGGTGGCTGGACTATGTTACTCTATGACCGTCCCTCTGATGTCAACGGCCCACCTGCTACTGCCTTCACCCGTCACCCTCGGGAGGAAAGCTCCGGGGGGCAGCCGCGCCGTCTTCCCAGGCAGAGAATTCACACTCAAAGTCTATCCAGAGGCCAACACTGCAGGAGCGCACCCCGCTTCCTGCAGCGTTTCCAGGTTCACTGAGGCGATTTCTACTTTGGATCTGCTTGATGAGTTGCTCAGTACGCGTGAATACTTTAAAGGAAAGTCAGCCCTTCCTTTCATCCAATGACCTCCCAATTTGTGTTCTCAGTGTTTACATTTTTCGCCTGGTTATCTGGAGCTTATCTTCAGTAGATTGTCCAGGAATGGCATATTCATTGAGGATTTCTGACTCCCCATATGCCCGAGGGAAGTTTTCTGTACCTTCTCACAGGCATAGTAACTGCCGGAGGTAAAAATCTCTCCTTCACCTCCTGTACAGCCTGTCTTAACACCTCTTCTTGCATTTCATCTTCTAAAGAAGTATGATGCCAATCTTTTTTTTTTTCTGTTTGGAGAGAAACTCATTTTTAGTTTGTTTGCCCTTTGTTTTTTCCTGGGTCTTTGTAACATCCTTTTCCTTCATTCTTGTAAATAAAACATGTGCCAGAATGGGAGGAAACTGCTCTCTATTCAGTTCAGACCAAGACTGAACCCCATCTCCATTTCTCTTGCATTTTTTTCCAGCTCTGAACCACAACTTATGGCACTATTGCGCTTGCCCAGGTCACTCTGAATTTCTTAGGTAAACCTCTACTCCTTACACGGAACCTCCTTTCTCTTTTTCTCTGAATGTCAGTGGGCTTTTCCAGTCAGTATTGTTCCCAACTGCCTTGTATCTGGATCCAAGTTCACACTTTGGTTTCTTATCTATTTCCCACTTCATCTCGGGTATGATTCCCTCCTGTTTTGACATCTGGCTGGGATTGAGCATAAATACATGAACTTTCTGTTTTCAATCACATTGTATTAATTTGAGCTCCCTCCAGAAGCAGGTGTCCCAGCAGTGAGAGTGTGAGGCGACCACTCCCTGGGTGGTGATGTGGGGCAGGGAGAAGCATAAGGGCAGGCAGCCCTGTGGGAGGCTCCACCCAGCCACACGCGTGCCCCTGAGCATCACACGAGGGGTGAACGAGCTGGGTCAGACGTCTTGTGACTTGCTTCCCGGACAGCTTAGTGCCCCCATTCTTTGGTCCGTCACGGGGCTGGGCACAGTGACTGCCGCATCAGACAGAGGTCCTGCAGAGAAATGTCCATGCTGCTTGGGAGATGAGTGTGTGCTGCAGGCACTGACATGGACAGGGGAGGAGGGGCAGGATGCTGTCCGAGCAGCCATCATGGGAAAGAAACCTCTCCAACGGGGCCTGCAACATATTTTTCTGGAAATACTGCCTCTTCCTTCAAGTATATTATGACAATTAAAAAAAAGAAATATAGTTATAACTATATTTATTTATGTATATTATTTTTAAAAAGATTTTATTTCCTTATTTGAGAGAGAGAAAGCGAGAGAGCACATGAGAGGAGAGAAGATCAGAAGGAAAAACAGACTCCCCGTGGAGCCGGAAGCCTGATGATGTGGGACTCAGTCCTGGAACTCTGGGATTGTGACCTGAGCCAAAAGCAGTTGCTTAACCAACTGAGCCACCCAGGTGCCCTAGTGATAACGATATTTAACTCTGAGAATAATGGGCTTCATTACTGATGTTGTGGCTAAGTTACTCTCTACTGGATTTCCCACTGAGTACATTTTGCATTTTACTTATTTATTTAACATTTTACAAAGTATCATCTGCATAAGGAAAAGTGCAAAGACCAATGAATTTCTGTAAGTTAAACACACCTGTGTAACTAACATTCAGAGGAGGAAAGTGGCTGCTAACCACATTCCAGAAACTTCTCCGTCCCACCTTCTAGACTCTAGCTGCCCTCCCCCACCAAAAGCAACTAGCTCAATTCTTACATCTTATTAGAAAAGGTTATTTGTGCCTAATTTATGACTTCATGTAAATAGTCAACACCATGTACTCTCTCCTTTGTGTCCATTGTCTTTGTCTAACCTATGTTCTATTAATTCAGTTGCATGAATATTGAATATTGTTTATTTCTTGTCCTGCATGATTTTTCAATGAGATACACATCGCAATTTCTTTACCTATTCTGGGCTTGATGACCACTTGGGTGGCTGCCAGTTTGGGGAAATCCTGAAAATGCATTGCTATGCACCTGCTAGTTCATGACTCAGTGGATGTGTGCACGCCCCTCTGCTGCGTCTAGGCACTGAGAATGGGCTTGCTGAGCTATTGTGAGGTCTTTGTGAGTTCACCGCACACAAAAGTGCTAGAGGGCTTTCCGGAGGGGTTTTTCAGCAAGTGCTGTCTGAGGGCTCCTGTCACTCCACATCTTTGCTGACACTGCCGTTTTCATCTTTTTCGTTTTGACCACTCTGTGTGTATGCAGTGGTACAGCATTATGGCATTAAACCTGCATTTTCATGTTGACTGATAAAGTTAAGACATTTCATCTGCTTATTGATCATTTGGATATCCTCTTTTGTGAAGAGTTTGCTCAATTCTCTTAGGCATTTTTCTTTAGGACTCCTTGTATTTTTATTTTTATTTATTTACATTTTTAAAGATTTTATTTATTTATTTGACAGAGAGAAACACAGCCAGAGAGGGAACACAAGCAGGGGGAGTGAGAGAGGGAGAAGCAGGCTTCCCGTGGAGCAGGGAGCCCGATGTGGGGCTCGATCCTGGGTCTCCGGGATCATGACCTGAGCAGAAGGCAGTCGCCCAACCAACTGAGCCACCCAGGGGTCCCTATTTTTATTTTTAAATATTGATTTGTAGTGGGTCTTTACATTTTCTGGATGTGAGTCCTTTGTCACGCAGATGATCCTGAACACGCCGTGTCTTGTCACGGTCTCCATGGTGTCTTTGGAAAAACAGAGCTTCTTAATTTTAACATAGAACGATGTACCAATTTTTTCCTATACTGCTAGGACTTATTTGTGTACTGTTGAAGAAGTATTTTCCTAGTTCAAGGTCACAAAAACACTCTCTACATCTTCTTCTAAAAGCTTTATTGTTTACCTTTGCCAATGAGATCTGAAATCTATCAGGAATTGATTTTTGTGTGTGGCATTGAAATACGTCTTGTCTCCCGTGAGGAAAAGTCCCCTGACCGTGGCACTGTTTGCTGGGGAGAGCACCCCCCTCCTCACTACGCTGCAGGGCTCCCTCGCTCTGAAAGCAGACATTGTGCCCGGAACCCGTTTCTAAACTCTAGTGTCTTCTGTTGGTTCATTTGTCTATCCTGACCTTTCCAATTAAGAATGGATTTCTCATTTTTGTCCCTCTGTTCATCACGCCTATACTAGTTTATGGGGAAAGAGGAATTCTCTGAAATCGAGGAAGAATGGAATTTAATTACTGGTCTATTGGTGATGCTGTGTCTATTTCGAGAAAATGGAAAAAAAATAGTTTTAAGGAATGTTGCTAATTTTAACTCCCGAGACTCTGGTGATAAGGTCGGGATGGAAAAGAAAAGTTAGGTAAAGGGGTTCATCGTTTGTCTGTCGGCACATTTATTTCGGAAGATAACTGGTACCATCCCAGGAGGCAAGTATGACTTGCCCTCAGATTATGTTGATTTCTTATATTGCCAAGCAGTAAGATGGTATCATGCGGACAACTGATGGAGAGCAATGACCAGAAGAACACAAGCTCTGATTCGATCACCGCAAAATGTCCAAATCAGACAGGGCCTGTGTTTGCTATGGGGGGAAAGAAAGCAGTAAAATCAAAAGATCTGGGTCGACCTCCTCACCATATATCACTCTGGGCATTCTAAGGGCCCATTAAGGTCTTTTACAAACTGCTAAAAATTTCCTTTTCCAAAATGTTCATCTTGACTTAATGTCCCTGGTGAAGGCATTCTTTGTCATCTGCTTTGTTCGACAAAATAAATACAAATAAATAAATGCAGAAATCAAGGAGGAGAAATCTTGGAACTTTCTCTATGAAGTGGAGGACAGAAAATTCGAATGGGTTTACATTCTATAGCTTTAAAATAATATTTTAAGAAATCGGTCACAAGTCTCGTTCCTGTCCTTCCCTCTCTGTCTGTCTTTCCCTCTCTGTGTCTGTGTGTGTGTGCATGTGCCTATGACTGCGGTACATGTTGGGGGCTTCTGGCAGAGCTGGAAATTGTTCACGGCTTCTAAGACAGCTAAGGAGAGTCTTTGTATTCCCGGTTCAGACTGGGAAGCAGACGCCAAGGAGGCTGAATGAGGTGTGCAGGGCCGAGCGGAAGAGGAAGCCTGTAAATCTTATTTTTAAATGAGGCACAGCATAGAAGGGGGCACTTGTTTCCTTTAGGAAAAGGAAGGCTGAGGGTGAGTGCAGAGGCAAAAGAGGGGAGGCCACCATCCGGGAGCTCGCGCGGGGGCAGGGAGGGGGCCTTCTTAATCAGCGTCCTTAGTCTGTCTGGTAATCAGCAGTGCCAGGCTTCCCTTGTTAAAGAGGACCTGGTGGCAGAATGGATTTCAGAAAATCTCACCTCGAGTGCTAATCAGCAGAGAGATCTGTGGAATATTGTTTACAACATGGAAATACCTACATGCTCCCTTTTATAGACCTTTCTCCCTCCCTTTCTTGAGAGAGGAAATCAAGAAAACCAGCTCTGCACCTTTCTGAACCCTCTTTCCAGGGGGAAGCACAGGGCCCCTGGTGGCTGGCCTGGCGACAGGTGTCTCTCAGAAGTCACCCTCCAGGGAAATAAAAGGGGCTCCGGGCCCCTTTCACTAGCAAGGAGGGAGTGCAATGCAATTCTCCTTTATGGACAGAGACGACAAAGCAGACATGATCTAGAAAGCGGGACACCACCAAAGCAAGGCCCCGTCTTCCCATTTGGTGCTTTTAGGGAACATGGAGAAACTCAGAGATTCTATAACCATGGCATTTGCGGCAGCTTTGTGTAAAGTGAAGTCTCTTTTATTTTATTGGAACCAGTAATTCTGCACTCGCGTCCTCGTGTTTAGGACTAGTTTCTTTCAGCCAAGGAGGCTTCTTGACACCCCCACCCCCCAGGATGGGCGAGCCCCTTCTCCCTTTGAGTCCAAAGAAGCCGTTCATGGGGGGCAGAGCCCCAGTAGACGGCGAAGGCCTGCTGTCCCTCTGGAGGAGTCGGATAATACAATTAGGGAAGCACTCAATGGAGAAAGCAGGCTTTGACGGGGCGGGGGGGCCCGTGGGCCTCACAGGGAACTTCCTGACTGTGGCGCCCACTCCGGCCCCACGGACAGCAGACAAAGGAATTGTTTGCTCTCCCTCTCCGGGGCAGGGTGGCCCGGTGCCAAATCGCCCCCCACAGTTTGGAGATGGCTGCCAAAATCCTGTCCCCTTTATAATAGGGGTGTTTGTCTTTGAGAAACACTTCAGTTCTGCTGCTGGGGTTTCCAAGGGCATGAGAATTTCCAGTCCTGGAAAAGGAATAAAACACCCCGTCCTTTTCTCTGCTAGCAAAGGACAGAGGCTGGCTGCCCCCAGCGCAGGGTGGCTTTGTTTCTCCGCTCAGAGATTGTCTTTGATCCAAGCCAGTGGAACAAAAGCTGATTATCTCACCTTTAAATAGAGGGATTTCAGCAGAAACATGGGCCCTGGGGGGAGGGGAAGTGGGACGCAGCCAGGATGCCCCTCCAAGTGCCCCAGGGTGCCCAGCCGGGAAGGAAGCCGCGAGAAAGAACAGGGGCCGCATGGAAGCCCTTGCTGGCAACCCTGAGACTTTCTCCGTGGCAACTTGCAGTTACAGGGAGGAGGTGTGATGATGCCGCCAGTCACTGGCTTGTGAGGAGAAGAGCCCTGTCTCAGAGATCCGTTCACGGCGGGCCATTCAGAGTGTCCCTTGGACCCGTTGGATTTGCCGTCTTCACAATCTGGAGCTCAGGGCTGCACTTTATTTGCGAAGGGAGAGTGCTTGACTGGTTCTGGGTCTCAGCAGGTGGGGATGCCCTGTGATCAAAAGGGAGGCCCAGGCCCCTTGAGGAGGAAGCAGCATCCAGGGCACCTGCGCCGTTGTCTTGTAAGTTACGTCCTCTCTACCTTCAGCCTTGGACTTCATCCTGTTACCACAACTTGGAGAAGTCCCTTTTGTGCTTTCGGTTTTCCACTTAGGAAAGGGAAACAGCAGACCCCTCTTACTTGCCAAGACGGGAGTATCCGTCTGAATTCCGAAAGATGAGTTGTTCAAAATATACATATACATGTGTGTATGTGGATATATATAAACACTTGGCTTCCAA
Source organism: Spilogale gracilis (assembly GCA_004023965.1). Taxonomy (NCBI): domain Eukaryota; kingdom Metazoa; phylum Chordata; class Mammalia; order Carnivora; family Mephitidae; genus Spilogale; species Spilogale gracilis. The sequence goes on from PITA01002895.1 coordinate 59,136, forward strand.
GTTATGATCGAAAGCATGTACACTGACTCTATGTGAGTTTTAATAATCATAATTATCAGCCACTTATTGACAACTCTATTTTAGGAACAGGGTTAGTCCTTTAAAGGCATTATCTCCTTTCATCTATATAACACTCCTAGGAGGCAGGCCTATCTATGCTCATATAATAAGTGGGGGCTCTGAGATTCAAACCCTAAGATTCCAAAACGTGTCCCTTTATTCACCATCCTATATTTGTAGTGAGAATTCCTGTACTTCGTTGGTACCGGTATTTGCATGGTTGCCTCTGCAAGGGGTAGATAGAGGTTCATGATGCAGGGACAATTTTAAAAGTCCATGATGTTTTTTTCCTGCTGATACTGCAACATAAACAAGATGCATCTCTAGGTTGGTACCAACGCCCAAATCCTGGCCCGTGATTAAGTGATGCAGCGGGCCACGTGTTCCACCTGAGCAAATGGGAAGAGTGAGGTTTTTTTTTTCAGACCAAATCATGGCAGCAGAACTGGTTTTTGGGGAAATCTCTGTCTTGCGCAATAAACCCCCTTCTTTGGAAACCCAGGCTTTGTGCCCAGGGTGCACAGATCCCTAACAAACGTGGAAGTGTACATTTTGAAGAATGGATACTTGGAAAAATGATTTAAAAACTGACAAGGAGAGCAATCGTAAGCAGCTCAATGAGTTCAGAGAAAGTCCATGTTGTGATGATCTATCGAAATATCATGATGAGCTCAGCTCTCCTGACAACATGTTGTAGTAAATAGAAGAAAGCTCATGTCGGGATTACACGGTTTTTGGCACTTTTGGCATTTTCTTGATTCACTGTGTACCATTAAACTTTTTATGATACTTTGTTTATTTTACGGACAAGGCATTACATTCAAATTACATCTTGAATGAGATTTACTCAGTTCACGTCTCGTTGGAAGAAGGTCTCATTATCCAAGTTCCTATTTCCAGTGTTGGCGAATCATCCAGACCTTAACGGCAGGCTAGAAAACATTAGGTTGATTCTGTTGCCCCAAGATATCCCGTATCAAAGTTATTTTTGATCTCATGTATTTCTCATCCCCGGGAAGTTTTGGAAAAGGGCCTGGACGATATCAATGTATGTGTATATATTTTCCAAAGTAATAAAATTAATAAAGAGTTTCTTCCTGTTCAGCCCTGGTCCATAATTGAATATTTCACTGCTGATTACTGGCATTATGTTTCCAGTGACATGTGTCCCTATGTCACACGGAATAAATGGTGTTTCAGGTTCTTCCAGAAATTTCCTGCAAACCTTGACTTGTTTTGACTATCAAATTCGGTCATCTGTCACTTCTACTCCCTCGTTTTCCTTGCTAGTTTTGTTAGGGATTTTCAAGAAAAAGGCAAATTGTATGAAAGAAGGAAACATTTATTTACCATTAATTTGAAAGAAAATTATATCTCCCCATTTTATTCCTCTCATCTCAGATAAGCATTTTTGTAGCATTTTTAAAATTGTGAAGGGTGTCCTCTCAATGGAAGGTCTTAGACAGTTCCTGTAGGTTTTCTACACATGAGAAGAGGGTTTTATTGTTAGTATTAATTGTCATCCTTTTGCGTTCCCCTCTGTTTGAGATTAGGGCTTACTATTGTCTAAGAATATAATGTTCTAGCAGATAAATTTGAAAGGCAGTGGTTTTAAAAACGATAAATATAATTTTTTATGAATGAATTAAAATAGTTTGGGTTTAAAAAGGACATTAAAAATTATAACTTAGGGGCACCTGGGTGGCTCAGTCATTGGGCGTCTGCTTTCAGCTCAGGTCACGATCCCGGAGTCCCAGGATCAAGCCCCGCATCGGGCTCCCTGCTCAACGGGAAGCCTGCTTCTCCCTCTCTCACTCCCCCTGCTTGTGTTCCCTCTCTGGCTGTGTTTCTCTCTGTCAAATAAATGAATAAAATCTTTTTAAAAAATCATAACTTAAAACAGATACTTTAACATTAGTATTAGTAGTGTCTTAGATGACTCCCACATTTGTTTTAGTACATATTTCACTTACAGAATGAAACACTGTTCTATTCCTTAGGTCATTCTCTTTATACTCAGCACATATTAATAGTTGTCTACCTGAGACTGCTTACTCCAAAATTTGCCAGTAACAACAGGACAGCTTTGAATAAAAACGATGCCGTGATTAGTTTTGTGATTAGTTTTGTATATGAAACGTTCACAGAAGGCCTTTCAGGCAAGTGCAGGAATGGCTCATACGAAGGTGAAGGTTAGTCCTTGATCTCACACATCCTGCAAGTTCCCCAAAGGTCAGAAGCAAATGGAACCTGGGAAAAATGTGCTGAATATTAGCTGAGCTTAGTAATTGGTATTTTGAATATTTCCAAATGTAAACCTGGGTTAGGGCTTATCTTTTTACTCATTCATTAATTTCTTCATGCAACTCCTGCTGAGGGAGACCCTCAGGGCACCCCAAGGGCAGGTCTCAGAGGTGGCACTGAGTGAGTGTGCCAGAGTATTCTAGAAGAAGCATGGTGGAAATGAGCCCACACCGTAGAAAATGAGGCCGGGGAAGGAGTGCGGTGTGTGTGGGAACAGACACGGTGGGGCCTGTGGGCCAGTGTCACGCGGCCCCTGGTCTCAGCGATAAGGACACCACGAGAGGGCTTTCAGAAGCGGCGTGCTCCAAACTGGAACAGCTCGTGATCCCTTTGGAACTCTGTTGAAAATAGACTGACAAGAGGCACAGGGGGCCAAGCGGCCCAGGGCCCCGAGATGACATTGCAATCTTCAGGCAAAAGATTCTCAGAGCTTGGACTAAGAAGGAAGAAGCGAAGGGGCTGAGAGTTGGCCAGGTTTTGAGGGTAGTTTGATTGTAAAACTGACAGGATTTTCTGATGGGTAAGATGAGGGCTATGAGGGACGCTGGGGAAGCCATGTTTGCTCTCATGTTTTCAGCACGAGGACCCGAAAGAAAGAAGTGCCACGGGCTAGAGGTGCCACGGTTGGTGGCAACACGGCCTGGAAGGGGCAACGAAGAGCTGTGCCCAGGGATGGTCGCCTTCCAAGGGGACTGTAGGGCGGGGCTTGCTGGAGTTTAGAACACTGGAAAGAGGTCCACACCGAAGAGATCCGTGTAGGGGAATGCCGCTGGGTGGCATGCAAAGCCACCAGACTGGAGAAGCCCAGCCAAGGACTCAGGGTCTGCAGCAGAAAGCCCGGCACCAGACCCCAGGGCCCCCACATCTCAGGTGTGGGGAAATGGGGCTGATCTAGAAAAGAAGTCCAAGGAGAAGCAAACAGAATGGTAGGGGAAGTTGCGGGTGGTTATGACATCCAAAAAAACCAAGTGAAGAGATCATTTCAAGGGCCCCTGGTGCTCCCGATGGAGCAGGTTTGGTGGCATGGTGAGGGCTAAATCAGCTTGGGGTGCGTACTGCTGAGCAGAGAAATTAAAACGGGAATGAGGCAAGCCTTATAGGTAGTGTGGTTGTACAGAGGGAAAAAGAGTGTGACAGCTGGATACACAAGAGTCAAGAGAGGCTCTGAAGGATAACTGCACCTTATATATTTTATGTATTTTGGGAAAAGTCTTGTGGGCAGGGCGGCTTGCTGGAGTGTTGTCCTTGCTTAGGTGAGAGGGGATGAGAGCAGCGCCCGGGCGGAGGGGCTGCCCTTTGCTGGGAGGAGGGTGACTGGTCCTCCAAAGAACCACCAAGGAGACAGAGCACAAGCGCATAGAAAATGTAACCACAGCAAATACACGTCGCGTGTGTGCTCTGGGCCAGGTGCTACTTATGGGCTTCACGACCGGAACTACTGAAAAAGGTAGACAATGTTATTGTCCCTATTTTGTAAGAGAAGCTAGGCCCAGATTGAGTATACAGTCCTCCATCCGGGGGAGAAGGTGCTGGAACAAGCAGTGTGGTGTGAGTCGGCGGCGGGCAGACATGGACAGAGGGGTGCACAGGTGACTGTGGGGACAGTGAGGTCTTCCTCTAGGGATTCCTGTCATACCTAGTGAGGGGTTCAGGCTACTGGACAAGAGCGAGGGTGTCAGAGCAGGTGTCCATGGCTCAAGGAGAGAGAATGAGGTACGAGACTTTAGCTGGAAGAGAGGGAGAGGGGATGGATAAGGAAGAGAGTTTTATGGCCAGCCGTTATCAAGGGTCTACATGTGGTTAATGCTCAAGACCCCAATTTCAGTCCACATGGAGATGTATTTTTCTCCTGCTGTGTCCGATCACAGACGTCCAGGGACAGTAGGGGCCAAGGTGAGCTGGCCGCGGTTGTTGCTTCTCCTAGAGTGGAGGGGGTGAGGGCTGACTCAAGGAGTGACTGAAACGATGCCATTAGAATGACAGCTGTCACAGAAAGAAAGGAGATGAGGGAAGTGAGAGACAGAGGGAAGACAGGATCGGCAGACTGCGGGCCCTGAGTAACACGCCGCCTCGTATGCCCTCCAGTGTAGACTCTGATCTAGAAAACTGGGTGGCGGGGACTAGGGAGCAGGATGCTTGAAATTTAAACTGTAGAATGCTTGCTGTTGCTGTCATGAAAATGTCTGAGGCTCGACAAAGGGATCAAGTCGGCTGGAGTGTAGAACTGATGATCATTACACAAGCGGTCAAGGGACAGAGAGGCTGTGGAAGATCGTCTTGGTGAAAATAAACTCAGCAAAAATCACTGTAGGAACAGCATCAGGAGAGCAGAGGGGCCAGGAGCCATGGCTTGGAGGAAGGAGTGGGAGTGTCCCTGTGGTGTGATAGATGACAGTCACAGACACGGTGGCTGTTCACCTTCTTTGTTTTGGTGGCACGAGGGCATCGCAGCCTTTATGTGGGAAGTACAGCTCGGCTGGAAGGAGGGAGCTGCCGCCCTGGGCCTGCAGGTCATTGGGACACAACAGTGCTCGAGGACGCTGCGCAGTACAGTTTGACTCTACTTCGTGCATTGATCTGTATGGTAGTTGTATCTGATTTCCCTTCCCAGCTCCACTGCGGCCCCCATCGCCAGCCCCAGAGACAGCCCTTCTTTGGCAAACTTCTTCCTAGATATTTCTTAGAATACTTCATTAAGCGCATGAATCAGGTCACAGCCATCCATATGGGGGCAGTCCTAGAAGGAAACCATGATTGGGAACAGATAACAGGGAATAAAACCCTGGGGACAGTTCATTCTCCAGCATGGGCCGTAGAAGTAAATCACATCATTTGAGAATTTGAGCTCATTTATTCTGTGGATGGCAAATAGGTTTCTTTCTGCACAATCATTACTGGTAAAGTCTTTCGAGCTCTGGGTTGGAAGAGTCTCAGGTCAACAGGGCTGTGGGGACAGCAGTGTCCCCGTTGTTCGTATCTTGAGGCAAAGGCAGGTTGGTTTTTTTTCCTCTCTCTCATGCTTCCATTGACTCTAGATTTATAACATATTGCTTCATTTTCCCCTCTCACTTTCTTGTTTTTTGGAATTAAGAAATGATTATGAAGAGGTCCACTAGTGGCGAGTAAAGACAATGAATGTCCTCTGACAGACTATGCTGTATGAAACTTTTACTTTGTATTTCATTTAATCCTCTTAGCAAAATAGGTAATGATCCCCACACTACGGATGAAGTCACAGGGCCTGAGCGAGGTGGCACGGTCTGCGAGAACAAGAACATAGTGCTGGAAACGCAGAGAGCATGCTTACAGTTAAACTCTGATCTCTCTTATAAAACAAAACAAAACAAAAACCTTTTATCTTTTCAGTGTTCCAAGATTCACTGTTTACCCACCACACCCCGTGCTCCAGGCTACCCACCACCAGGCTCGCCCAGCCCTCCACGCTCCTCCCCTCCAAAACCCTCAGTTTGTTTCTCCCAGGCCAAAGTCTCTCCTTGCAATAGGAAACACAAGGAGCCGGAAAGACCTGAATTCCAAACTTTGGGTACTCTAGGACCCTGTTTTATTCCCCCCTTAAATTCCACTTTGGCCTTGGGTTGTGCAGAAAGTGTTTTCCCATGACCGCATACAGTCAGCCTGCTGAAACCCAAGAACTTGGAACACCCATCACTGAGATACACCTCCTTTCATATGAAAATGCCTGTTGCTCTAATTATCACTTTTGAGACTTTTCCAAGAGGTAGGCTGTGAGTTTTGCAAGTCATTGCAGGGAAGCCGTTTTCTGAGCAAACTCCCGCGGAGTGCAGTCATTAGCTACCGCACCATGCGAGGATCTTTTGAAGCTCTCCTACAGGAAACATGAGAGTGATTCAATGAGCAAATGCAAATGTTATTTGCTGCAAAACTACAGAATTCCTCTGGGAGAATGTTAGGCGGTAACAAAACAACTTTGAATTTAAGCAAAGTAAATTGTGGAAAAAAGGCTATTTCTCACTCCACACTTTGGTTTAACTTCCTATTTCTTCCCTATTAAGGAAATAATTGAAGGTAATTTCATTCTTACACATAAACTACGTGGCTGTTGAGATCTCTCTCTGAGGTCTTGGACAGAGGTGGTGCTTCAAGCCCTCGAGGCAGTGATCTAGACTTCTGTGACTGTTCCTGGAGGCATGCACCTCTGTAAAAGGCTTCAGAGATGGGACCCAGAGCCCAGGAGGAAGATGGCAATGAGCTCAACCCTAACTCTGTGGCTTCAAGGAAAACTAATTGTAGGTATTATTTCTGGATTCCATTCTCAAGAGTTGGCCTCTGGTTTAAGCACTTTTAACTTATATGCTTGAACATACAGGAATTTTTATGGAGAGGAAGGCACTGTGACCTCCCAAGGCCCACAGATCTACTTTATTAGAAATGTGAGTTATGCACGTTTTGTCCCTTCCGTCTCAAACCTGATAGTGTCAAATCCAGAAAGCAGAATGTCTTCAAATGACAGCAGCCACTCTCCTGGCTTCTAGCTGGATATGATGCTCACAGTCCAAAACAACCATCTGCTCAATACCGCCGGGAACAGGAACTGAGGCAAATCATCTTCTGGGAATGTTCTGGAAAGACCAGATCTATTCGGAAATCTAGTTCATCCCTGCCTGCAAATCTATGCTGTCCTCTGGGCCCCCTGGCTGCTGAAGAAATTCTTGCAGGAGATTTTATAATAGGCCCTGACCAGTTGGTTAATAATCCCCCCAGGAAGAGTAGCTGTATCCTCTGTGTTAATTTCTTTTCTTTTTGCCCTTGGGTAATGTATCAAAGCATCTTAATGTAGTGCCTGGTACCTAGTAAACACTTCGATGTGAACTACTATTTTTTTACTTGGTGAATGTTTTCTGATCCCACTGTGTTCTATGGACACTACTACACACCAGAGAAAGAGAAAAAAAAAAAATCCCATGGCCACCTGTGAAGTTCTCCTACCTTGATTTCCATCTCAGCATTGAGCACAATGTCTCCTGCCCCGGAAGGCAGGTCAGCTGTATAAAGTGAAGGAATGTGTTGATCGCCAATCACCACTGGCACTCACTCATTCACAGCAGACCCAGAGGTCTCTACCAAGGGCACATTTCTGGTGCACTCCTGAGAACTTCCCACCCAGCTGAAGAACGCGATCAGGGCTGACAAGGCTTACCCCAGATTGGAATACAATGTTCTTTCTTCGGCCAGCATAGGCTGCAGGCGAGCAGGGGTGAGCTGTGAACAAACTATTAAGTAAAGGACCATCAGCTCTTCTGTTGGGTCTTCTGAGTGGCTCCACTTTGTAGTTGTTTCTATTCTTTAGTACCAAATCTGCTTTACTGCTACTTGGAAATATGTTCCCCAGTGAAAGTCGGCGCTGGATTTCTCAGCCCACGCGGTATGCACTCGTTTCTTGTGTGGACTAGCAGTTGCCTGCCCTTTCTTCCTGGCCTCCCTCACCCTCTCCCCAGGAGACTGTGAGCACCAGCACCTGATCCTCACAGGCTCTGAGTGGAGGTCTCTGGACCCCAGAGCCTGGCCCCACTCTGTGCGCGTCTTCCTCCTGCCCATGCTCTCAGTGAAGCCCACTGCAGCCCTCTGCAGGGAGCCCAGCTCGCTGGCTTCTGCTTCTTAGCTGTCACTTAAATTGGGAGAATTAGCCTTTGGGTTTTACAATAGGTTCTGACTTTGCATTCTGTTTGGAGCCAGGCCAGATGACCTGTGAAGAATGCAGGAGTGGGGAGGGAGGGCAGCACAGGTCTCTTGCAGTGTGACATCTTTCTTCTGACAAATTTCCCTTCTCTGATGAAGACCTCTCGCTCCAGTCCCCCCTGAGCGGTGGGCTGTCATGGAGTAGTTCTGCTCTGATCCTACCTGATCATGAACCTCAAGGAGTTTCCGCACAGAGAATTTTCATCCGAGTGTGTTGGCTGGGAAAAGTTCAGATGTGGGACTTGAAAGGCGTGAAACACCAGCTCTCTGCCCCTTTGGGTCTGATCTACCAGCTTGCAGCTGGCAAATCTCAAAGATGCTGATTTGGAACGCAGAACCTCAGGCCTTATCCCAGACTGACTGAGTCAGAAGCTTCACAGGAAGGAGAGTCTACACAGACTAAATGTGACGGGCGGTGAGCCCTCCTTCGCTCGCAGCTGGGGAGGAATGCGGTGGCCTTTAGAACTTCCAGAATATTGTTAAAGTGCCTGTTGCCTTTGCGGGTGGGTGACACAAGCCATGTCATGTTTATGGACAAGTCGTGGAAAACCGGTTTGCCAGCAAACTTCACCGAGCCCGCGGGGGAGAGGTCTACATCTAAAATAGTAAATATCAAGTACAAGCCTTCTAAACATGGGCATCTCTCATAACTGCCCTGAGGAAATTCACTTCTAATAGCCGCGGTTGAGATAAAGTTCGCTCCTTGGTCTCCACCAAGGACTGACAGGGTTGTTGGCTTGAAGCCAGAGCTTTGGGGGCTTTGGTGGGACTCGCAGGGACCAGGGGGCTCCGGCGCGCATCTCCCAACAGCATCCGAAGAGGAAGTTTTGGTGAGAATCGCAATCCTTTCCAAGTCTCCGCTGCTGAGCGCCCATGTGAAGCGGCTTCGGCAAGGCTCTGAGCAAAATGAAAACGGTTTGTGGGGTTGGATCCTGTAGGAAAATACCAATGTTGTCCTCACTGAAGAGGATGCCAGCATGCAGACCCCTGGATCCTGATGGATTTGTGAGCATCAGAAGGCCATTTCACTGTGTCGTTGGAGCTCAGGCTTCTTGTCCCAGGCCGGGATGGCGTTGCTGGTGAGAGGCTGAGACCCTGGGAAGCGTTGCTGTGAGCGGATTAGTCTCCCTCCCGAAGATAAAAACGTGATGTGCTAGCCCTTGGAAACAGGGGCATCTGGAAGCTCGATCCATTAACCTCAGACCTCACCTGACGAGGCCACATTGACCTTGGAACCAGGGGAAGGAAATGCCCTTTGCTTACCTAATATTCCCTATGGCTTCAAGCAAATAAGCCATTCTTCACGGTTGGTCTTAAACCTTCACCTAATGTTATCCTGATTTATATAGAAGTTCCCGCATTTCCCCTTGAGGAGACTGTACTTTGTGCTGTGTGAAGCGATCCATATCTATGCTGTTTCTAATCCATTTGTAAAAGCATTTATAAGCTGATTGGGGAGGAAAGGTGGTTTATAAATGCCTGGTAATAATAATGATTGCGATGCTTATGAGTGATGAAAGATAAGTAGGCATCATAGCAGGGCAAATGCTGCCTACTCACAGATGCTTCTTCCTTTTCTTGGATGCTCTTTGACCAACTGATATTTAAAAAAGAGGACTCCCTTGAAAAAGCGTGATGTCTGATTTGCCAGGACAAATCAGCAAAGGAAAACCACTCGGATCCCAAAGGGATTACGATTATGTTACAATTAAGTACAAGATTTAATTGTTGGTTTTAAGTTAGTTGTTGTAATGGGCATGGATGTGAGTTGGGAGTGTGTGCTGATTCTGTCCCAAACAGTTCTGTTTAGATGTCAGGGGAAAAAAAAAAGCCCATCGTGCTCTTAGGTCTCACGGGGTATGATCATGTTGCAGACATTTTTAAAAGATCTTGCTTCATCTCTGAAACACCACTCTTCTCTCTCCTCTGCTGCTCACTTTGCTTCCCTGTGTAGCTGTGGGTCAAGGTCAGGCTAAAGTGCAGATGGGAAAAGCAGCTGGCAATGCAGTGGGGGCTTTGGTGGTCTCTGGGAAAATGCCAACCATTAATTCTGTCCTTCTTTCTGGTATAATCTTTGGAGTCCATGTACTGCTTTACGGTCTTCCTTCAAATGTAAGCCCACTCTCTTTGCTGGGCACAGGCCTTGCAGGGCAGGAGGAAGGGCCCTGGTTGTGAAGTCCCATAGGAGATACTCTGAGGAAGTGAGGTGAAGGGCACATACACAAGCCGGATGTTACGGGGGTGACAGAGCAGAGCGGAGCCCCCTGGCAGGTGACTTAACTCCCACAACCAGCGAGTCGAAAATTTGCCTCGTTTGAGGCAACAAGGTTTGCTAAGTCATAGTTTTATCAGAGTCTTTTATGTTTGTGGGTGACATTTCATAAAATTGATAATCTGCCATAAATGTTTTTGCCTGTGTACGTTCAGCCAGATTGTATGTCCTCCTTACTGTGACTGCACAGGAAACTTCTCATTTTTATAAATTTTAAAAAAATGTCTTCCTAAGGCTCTTGAGTACAAGCACATATACACAATACATACACATATATATTTTGTTCTTTAAGTTTCTAGCTCTAAATAAACCAGAATTCAGCACTGGAGACTTTTATTGCATTATGGGCATTTCAAATTTTTCACATAGTGAGTCCATACTCCCTCTTTTCAAGGGGACATAAGTAAAATATTGAAAGCTGGAAGCCATGGGTAATCTCTTTCTCCATCCTGCACCCTTGTTAAATTCCCAGGGCCTTTCCCTTCTCTCCTGCTTCAAGAAGAAGCTGTTGACTATCTCTTCCCTTTCTATTCCAGCAACTAGAGTCATGTGCCCAATGTCCTTATAACAACAGCTATGTCTTTGGCTCTCAGGTTGAGTAAAGTAGATGAACACCCCCATCTCCTGGTCTGTTCTGTCCGTCATGTCTCTAACATGGCTCACAGTACCCTCCTGTCTCCAGTAGGGAGAAACCCGGATGAACTACAGAGATGGGGAGGTAAGAGGTGTGCCTTGGGGAGGACAAGGAACTTGATGTTCACCGAGCACCCCTAGAAGGACTTCAGGAAGGTCTCTCCAGAAGATGCCACACTGGCATGCAGATTATTTTGAGCTGAAGGCAAGTGAGACCATGAGTGACCCATCTGTGCAGCAGAGCAAACATCTATTTACTAAACCTCTGCCCTTCTTATTGCCCTGGGAAGTGCATTCCTTTCCTGGAAGCCCCAGACCCCTGCCCCCTTCTTAGTTCAGTAGGACACATACACCTCCTTTTACTGGTCTCTGGAATTTCCACATCTGTATGGATTCCCTGTATGTATGCTATTAAATCTGATTTTCTCCTGTTAATCTGTCTCATGTGAACTTGACTCTTAGTCCAGCTAGAGGGACCTTGAAGTAGATAGGAATTCTTGCTCCCGGACACCCTTATGCTCAGGAGATTCATAGAGCAAGATTTCAGTGAATCATTTCATTTTTAAAATGTTATTTTAGAAATGAACACAGCTCATGGGAAAAAAATCAAGCAGTAGCAAAGTACAACAGTAGCAAAGATGCCTGTCACTCCTAGCTCTTTTCCCCAGGGGACAGTGGCTGTTTTGTATGTGTCCTTCCCAGGAGAGTTTGCGACAGGCAAGCTGAGGCACCTGTTAGTGTGTGGAGTGGGGGTGTGGGCCTGCCCTGACTTTTTTGTTTGTTTGTTTAAATCAAAGGAAACATATGATATACAGTTTTCTGAACTTCAGTCTTTTCACTTAATAATATTGTCTTGGACAGTATTTTGTTTTCATATATGGAACTGTTTATTCTGATGACTATAGAATCCTCATGATTTATTTTAACTAACTGTATCAGTTGGTGTCTGATCAGGGAAATAGGAACAGTCTGAGTGATCTAGAGGAATTACACCTTCCAGAGTCTGGGGGCTGGCTGAGCAGCCTATGTAGGTCTGTGGACCTCGTAAATGGTACTCAGTTTGAAGTCATTAGAGTGGGCAGTTGGGCATGAAGTGGGAGACCAAGGACAAACTGGAACTGTGAGGGTAAAGTGACACCGTGTGCTTCACCACCCCTGTTGTCAACGACTCAAGGCAACTGCAGGGCAGCTGGTTCTGTTTACCACTGAGCTGAACTCGCACCTGTTGGGATGCAGAGAGCCAGCAGAGGAAATGCTGTCGGAGCTGTTCTTCTCCTTACACATCTCTCTTGGTGAGCCCTGATCCAGAAACTTACAAGAGAAGGAAGCAGGAAAGCTAGCTCCAGCCTCGCTGGGTTCTGGGGTCAGAGCTCTACGCTAGTCCCACACTGATGAAAACTGGGGGTGTTTCCCATCTTTGGAGTCAGAAGTGATGCTGTGATGGAGAGCTCTGTACTTTCATCTTTGTTCGTTTGTGTAAGCACAGCTAGAAAATCAGTTTATGAAAGTGGAATTGCTGGCTCAGTACATGTATGCATATTTTATTTTATTAGATATTGTTAAATTTCACTCCAAAGAGGTTTTACCAAGTTACATTCCTATCAATGATGTGTGAGAGTTCAGATTTCCTGATATTCTCATCAGTGGAATGCATTATCCTGCTTTTTGATCTTTTCCCTTTTGATAGGTCAAAAAAAAATCTCATTGTGGTTTTATTTGGATTTCTTTTTATTAAATGTGTGGCTGAACACCTTTTAAAAATGTTAAACTCATTTGTATTTTTTTCCTCTTACTGACTACATTTAACCATTTATCTATTGGATTCATTTTCTAGTTTTTTATATTGATTTGCAAGAGCTCATTATATATTTAAAAATGTTTATTATATATGACAAACATGTTCCCCAATTTGTCTTTTATCTTTTCCAGTTCGTCTATACAAAAATTTACTTTTATGATACTGTACTTGTCATATTTTTATTACATAAAGTTTGAGCCTCTTACATTTAGAAAGGTTTGTCATCTCTTGTTTTTCACAAAAATTCTGAAAGATAGTCAACACAGTCTACTGACAAGGAGCCTGAGATTGATACAAGTCAAATAAGTGGCAAAGGTCACATAGTAAGTGGTTGAATCCGTCTGGGTCCCCACAGGAAACATATAGTCAAAATCGGTAGTTGAGGAATGTTTAATAAAGGGACCTTTTTCAAAGGTGTGGAGAGCATGTTGGAAAATCACAAAGGGTAGTATAGTTCCCCAGGACTAGTAAAGTAACCATGATCACCCCAGGATGCAGAAGCAAAGGGGGTGAGTGGTTCCTGGAAGCTGGAGAGGGGTGGTGGTGATGTGAGGGGAAATGTGAGGTGCCCAAAGAAGAACTGTCCTCTTCAGAGGAGAAATACAGCCCGACCACAGGCAGCACTGCCACACTGTGAGGAGCTAGAAGAATGAATATTGTAACCTCTCTCTCTTCTCTCCAACAGACCCCTAGCTAGTAATGCTCAACAACTGAACCCCAGGGGAAACCACAGGCACAGATATTATTTGGAATTCAACTGGCAAAAAAAATAATATTAAACCTTTCCTTGTGACTTTCAAGGAAATAAAAACTACCTGGCCCTTCAAGGTTATGGTGGAGAAAAAGAAAAATAGAATTCACTGGACACACATAAAACTCTCTGGACAGTGCTATCATATGTGAAGGGGAAACAAAGAGCTCCAAGTAAAGATGAAATTAACTGACTGGTCATAGGAATCAAAGACATTAGTGCATTAGAGTCAGTGAGATGTGCCAATTTTAATGGCAAAGGATATGTCACTAGAATTATGTAAAGTATTTCTCCCATCCAAATAAGTTCATTTGAGAGAAAATTGACTATCAGCAGCTTTCATTACATGGGAGAGCCATAGAAAACTAGACACTCAAAGGTAAACTCTGAAGCTTTTTCTAAGTTAAAAAAAAAAATGAGGATATCAGAAAGCAGATACCAGGATACAGGCATGACCTAGAAAAAAAGAAGGCTGAATGATATAACCTCACCAAACCAAATTAACTTCAGTTTCTGGAAACTTCTCTCTAGCTCTGAGATTTGTGTGCTGGATAAATTTGTGCAAGGAGAACCACAAAACAGAAAGACATCTTAGGAGACTGTTGAGTTAATCCAATGAGAGATAAAATCCTGAGCCAGGGGTAATAAAGACTAAATGAGATGGAGTCACGCATCATTAGAAATAACCAATGTCTAGGACTAAAAATTAAAAGAAGAGAAAGGGTGATAATATCTAAAAAGTTAGGCTTTCATGATGAGAACACTAGCACATTAACAGAATTTGGATATCCTGAGGATGTTCTCAGGAACTGAAGGAAAGAAAGAGAATGAGTTCAGTTTATAGACTCTTAAACTGATATTGCTGTGATCATTTTTTTACAAGTATCTTTCAGGCAGTTGGAAAATACAGGAACCTGCAGTTTTGGTTACCTAAGACATAAATATATGAAGATACATTCTTCCCATAGAGCTGACAGTTAAAATTCTGATAGTGAGATAAATGAGGATCAATTTCAAAGAGAAAAGGTAAGCACTGAGGATGGAAACTTGAGGAAACTCATTCACCAGAGAAACATGTCAACATATGTCCTAAGTGGTAAGGGTTCAGCTAACCATTAGAAAAATCTATGTTTCTTTTTTCTTTCTTTTACTTTAAATTTATTTTACTTTTTTCAGTGTTCCAAGATTCATTGCTTATGCCCCACACTTAAACATAGGGTAAGGAAGAGGATCCAGCCCTGAGATTAAGTAAAAACCACAGAGGAACAGATACAACTATGGTATCACTGTATCAGCCATAGTGTCACATCTTTCAAGATATTGGCCCATTTCATCTACATTATAAAATTTGTGGGTCTGGAGATGTTCTTAACATTCCTTCATCATCCTTTTAATGTCCATTGGGTCTGTAGTGATGTCTCATATTTCATTCCTGAGATTACTAATTTGTGTCTTCTCCCTTTTTTCCTTGTTAGCCTGGGTGGAAGCTTATGATTTTATTGATCTTCTTCAAGAAACACTTTTCAGTTTCATTGATTTTTTTCTATTGTTTTCCTGTTTTCAATTTTATTGATTTATACTTTTGTTTCCATGATAAAATGTTTACAATTTATTTTATTTTACTTACTTTAGATTTAATTTCTTCTCCTTTTTCTGGTTTCCTAAGGTGGATATATTATTGATTATAGATTTTTTTTCTTTTCCAGTATATGAAGGCCATGCTATTATTGTCCCTGTAAGCACTGTGTTTGCTGCATCCTACAAATTTCACAATTTTGACATGACAATTTTCATTTTCATTTACTTCAAAATAGTTTTTAATTTTTCTTGAGTGCAGTGTGGTATCAAATGCCAAATCTGGAGTCACGACATAGGTGTGAAGGTTGGCTCTTTGACTTACCAACTCTATAGCTCTACCTACAATCACAATTATCACAACCACACTGCCCCATCAGTACTACAGCAAACTCCAGGGTGTTCATTGTGTGCCAGGCATTGTGCTATTGGCATTTCCTACTTCCCCAATCTCATCTCATCTCTTTATAACAGATATAATTATTGTGCTTTAAATGCAGAAACTTGCCCAGAGATATAGCTAGAAGGAGGTAGAATTGGTAATTGAATATATATCTGACTAACTCTGAATCTTCAGATTCTTTTGTTGTTATTTGTTTTTCCTGTAAAGTAGGGATAATAACTGCACTTCCATTTTGCAGATTGCATGGCCAGATTCTCCATGTTTGGATCCCTGCTCTTGTGTCTTCCTAAAAGATCTGTCTCTGGATCATTCTTATATCCTTTAATGTCTCTAGCAAACGGCCTTGAACTCCCTTGGTCACCACATCCCCTCAAACACTTGCTCTATCTCTCTCTTCCTCGTCATAGCCCCAAATCTCAGAAGTGTTATTTATACTTCTTATTTCTACTTCCTCTCTTACCAGTTTCTACCTACAAATTTGGCTTTGCTTTCACCAAAACATTGCCACAAATGATCTCTTCATGATTTTAGGGGTCAGTCTTCACTGTTCATCTTGTTTGACTTCCTAGTGGCTTTTGACACAATGAGACAGTCTTTCCTATTTGACACCTCCTTTTCCCTGACACTCTGGCACAGCTGCTTTCCCCTCATTCTCCTTTTCTTGCTTCTCCTCACTGACAATCTCAATGATGGTGCTGTTGCCCCAGTCCTCATGTTTTCCCTATTTGTATCTATTTGTTGGGTGATCCTAGGCCCTCTCATGGTTTCAGTCACCATCAGTGCCCAGGACTCCTGAGTCCTCACATCTTCTCTGCACTGCCCCTTGGTGCTTCTGTGCCTGTGTCTACTTGAATGCCTCAGAGACATCCCAAACTCTGTCGGGCAAAAGAGAACCCATTATTTCTTCATCAAGTCATTTCTCCCTTGCTGTCCTTTGCATACAGATATAACGAGCAACGAAGAGAGCGACTTTAATCTCTGTCTCTATTGTTTTTTTCCCTGAGACTAACTCAAACAAAACATCAACCCTGAGGTTTTTTTCTGGAAATCATAATTTATGAAGCAAGGAGCTGATGAAGCAACTAAAACATATTTGCTTAGCCTGAACTTAATGCTTCCAACAGCTCTTTCATAGTTAATAATAGTCATAATAAGCATTTCACTTGCAATGTAAAATTTTTTTTCTAGAATTTGGCCTTTCCTTACATGTACAGGAATCAGAAAATGTAGGGCAAAACTGTCACGAAACACTGTGGGATTATCTTAGAATCTGGGAGACACAGACTGACCTGTGTTGTTGGCATTTTCTAGGATCCTCATAAAGGAATTTTTATTTGATGGTAAAAAGTCATACAAATTAATTATGTGGTTTACAGAGTTGAGTTTGAGAGACAATACTAATGAAAAGGGGTAAATGTTGAAATTAATTTCAGAATTTTGTCTCTTTTTCTACAAAAGGGTAACTTTTTGGTATAATTGTCATTTTTTTTGAAGAGAGATTAACTGATCATTTTCAAATAGACTCTATATCCTATTGCAACTGTGTTAGGATATGGGTATAATTTATCAACTTTCATTTAGAGTTAATAAAGTTTGTGTGGGAGTAGCTCTGGATAAAATTGGAAAGAGAAGATTCTCGAGGTTGAGTACACTTAGACATATTGCCTGTTAGAAAACATATCAGAAATGTGTTCAGTGAAAGCTTGCCCTTTTTTTTTCCATTTAAAAAATGAACACTGGAGGGATGAGAACATTTTCTCAATGCATCCATTTGCTAGAGTGGTTGATTATATTGATTTTTTTTTCCTCTACAAATTTCAATCAAAATAATATGTATTTTTAAAGAAGCGCTTCATAGTTCTGGCACTGTTCTCAGAATCCAGAATCTTCCTTTTATCTCCTTGACATGTGTCAGCTACAGGTATATTAAAACTACATTTTAATCTTTCCGAGTTCAGTTCTCTTGCCGAATTTCTCCTTCCTCAATGCCTGGAGTTCTGACTTCAAAAGAAGCTTTTCATACACAAGAGAGATAAATGCCAGGAGAATTGAAGGAAGGATTGGGTCAAATAACATGGGAACCTCTTTCCTGCATTTTGAGATGTGAAATGTGAACCCAAACTAAACAGTAAAAGAAGCCCAGCTCCTCTTCTATTCTTTATAGGTTCTACGGGAAGAAATCGTGTTTCTTAAAAAGAAGAGTTCATAAACTGCCTGACTTGCTGTGAGATCCAATTTCTTCCAATATCCATCCTGCAAATGGAAAAATCTGCAGATTAAATATTGTAGACTGTTACAGGCTGATGGTACATGACTAGGATGCTGCCTGAGAATGAAATTTGGGAATCTCAGTGTTTAGGAAGTGGAGATATTTTTAGTGTCTGGTCATCAGAGGACCATGTAAAGAAGAATTCTATTAGTGCAATCAAATGAGAGCACTTGGGGGCCAGTCTCTCTTTTCCTCTCAAAGTCCATGGCCTTTCTTTGTGAGGTTTTTACTGGTTATAGCTTCTGTTTCAAGCCTGTGACACACAGGCAGTGCACACACATAGACATTGGCCCAGAAGAAAGTGGACATCCACGCACATGGGGAAAATATAAAATAAAGGGAAAAAATGATAACTTTTTTTTTTTTTTTCTGCTGACGTGATGCATGCTTGAAATGTCAGGTCACATCTCTAGATGGAGACATCCGGAATCTCTGCAGCAGAGATGTTCTGCTTTAAGGAAAAGGAATGTCACCCCCTCATATGGGTTTAACACAGTGAAAAATATTTTTTTAAATTCCTTGTAAGTATAGAAGAGTGCTGAGAAGCCCTTATCTAATCACCAAGAGGGCAAAATACAAAAAGTGTGGAGCCCATCCCCCGTGCCAAGAAGAACCAAGGAGGAGATATACTCAGTGGGAGACTTCCAGATGTCGAGGATGGTGATGGAAATTTTGGTCTTCAACTCCATAATCCTACCAATGAGAAGATTTTGTGGCAAAAATGCAGTGCAGCTTTCCTGAAGTAATTAGCAAAGAAAGGATACTGGGTTAGTGAGATGAGGGAGCCATGTCCTTCCTGACATGCCCTCTGCACGTGGGGCAAAGGGCTCCTACTGACAGCCTTGAGTCAAGGAGCAGTTGTCACTGCAGCAGAATGTGACAGCACACAAGCTCATTTTTGTGTGTGTGTTCAATTCCACTAATTATCATAAATTGTCAGGTCATTATAAAGAATTATGATGAGGGCGCCTGAGTGGCTCAGTTGGTTAAGCGACTGCCTTCAGCTCAGGTCATGATCCCGGAGACCCGGGATCGAGCCCCACATCAGGCTCCCTGCTCAGCAGGAAGCCTGCTTCTCCCTCTCTCACTCCCGCTGCTTGTGTTCCCTCTCTGGCTGTGTTTCTCTCTGTCAAATAAATAAAATATTAAAAAAAAATTACGATGAAAAGAAAGTATGACTAAAGCTTCCATATGCAATCGAAAGACCATTCCATTTTTGGGTGGAATCCAAAATCAAAGTCAAAATCAAATGCCAAGCGCGCAAGCTTCTAATTCATTTCTATTGTCCAAGATATTAAAATAAAGTCACTCAGTTTGTTCAGCTCGTGCGTACCGTGTGATGTAAGCAGGCAGGCTGCCTACTCACAGCACCAGGACTCAAACCCTGCTCCTGAAATCAAGGAACAGCTGTAACCTCTCTGAGTTTATTCACTTACAAAAGGGAAAAACTACCCATCTCACCTCTGCCACCCGCCTACCCTTCCCTCCCAAACACACAAGGATTGCAAGTGCTTAGCAAATGACCTGGGCGATATTAAATGCTCAATAAATAAGAGCTACTATTATTTTTATCGATCATTAGGATAATGTGATTCGCTATAGAAAAGGGGTAATGTCCTTAATCTAACCAAAATGCATACAGGCTCCAGCCAATATTCTGTAGGATGAGGCTGTGATTTGGGACAAAAACCAGGTTTTGAAGGGGAACCTTGAGGGACTAGGTAGGAGTACGGCAAAGAGGAGAAGTCATTCATTCTCCACATGATATGCCCCTTTAGTCTACCGTGCCTGGCGGGTGTCTCTTTTTCTGTGTTCCTTGTTTATTCATATCTCTTCACTCTGGATTTTCGTTAAATTGGAGCCTTGAAAGCTAAGCTCTCCCAGCTGCTCTCTTTGCTTTAGATATTTGCAGGGAGGCCGTGTTCACATGCAACAGCTCGAGTGTGATTGCCTTCTGGGCCCCACAGGATGACCAGGGGGAGGACTGAGCAAGGACACCTCCCGCACACTTCCTGTCTCTGCCAACATCGAGGCAGCACTCTCTGGGTCAGGAAATGGGACTGTTTTCTTTAGAAAGTCCCTGTCCTGATAATTACTCCTCTCACTAACACATTTGGGCAGTAAGTGTAAGGAATCGGAAGTGAAAAGTCTTCTGTATCCCTCGGTATCCGTGTCTACAAAGATTAGAGTGTCTCAGGGAAGTGGAGAGGAAGAGGTAAGACAGAGCCCAGGGGTCTTTAGGAGGGGCTGGAGGGCCATGCTTGTTGGGAGAGACTAGCTTCTGAGCTGTCACTTTGAAAGCAGGGCAAGGATGGCATAAGGATGAGATACAGGGGCTTTGAATTTAGATGGAGGGAACAGAAAAGTCTGCAGTCCACATCACTGCCTAGGGACACAGTGTGTCAACCAGACTGTCTTGGGATTCTTGAGGATGTAGTTTACTGGTTTATTACTCCTAGTTTAAGCTGAAATGTCTCAAAGTGAGGCTCAAGGGCCATTGGGGAATTCTTGTTCGAATGCATATTCCCAGACTCATCCCAACACCTGCCAAACAAGGGTCCCCAGGGCGCTGTGTCCGGGCGCAGGCGGCGCTTCCTGCAGCACAGACCCTGAGCGCGCTGACCGGGCTCCACGTGCTCTTGCCGCCGCCAGCAGTGGACCTGAGCCCCTCTGCCAGGCTTCACTGCTCACTCTCCAGCCACGAAGGCTTTCTTCTTCATGGCTCCAGCTTCATAATTTCCTTTAAACTCTGTTGCCGTGAACATGGTCTTTTGTTTTGTTTTTATTTTTGTTTTCAGGGGCTTAACTATTTATTTTAGATATTGGAATATTTTTAATTCTTTTTTTTTACCTTGGCTTTCTTTTTATTTTTCAGTGTTCCAAGATTCATTGTTTATACCCACACCCCGTGCTCCATGCAATACGTGCCCTCAGTACCCACCACCAGGCTCACCCATCCCTCACTTCCACCCCTCCAAGACCCTCAGTTTGTTTCTGAGTCTAAAGTTTCTTATGTTTTGTCTCCTTCCACTATTTACCCCACTTCCCATTTCCTTTCCTTCTCCTACTGTCCTTCGTATTACCACTTGTGCACCACAAGTAGGTGAAACCATGTGATACTTGACTTTCTCTACTTGGCTTATTTCACTCAGCATAATCTCTTCCAGTCCAGTCCATGGTGCTACAAAAGTTGGATATTCATCCTTTCTGATGGAGGCGTAGTATTCCATTGTATATATGTACCACATCTTCTTTATCCATTCATCTGTTGAAGGGCACCTTGGCTCTTTCCACAGTTTGGCGATTGTGGCCATTGCTGCGATGAACATTGGGGTACATATGGCCCTTCTTTTGA
Organism: Spilogale gracilis; assembly: GCA_004023965.1. Lineage (NCBI taxonomy): Eukaryota > Metazoa > Chordata > Mammalia > Carnivora > Mephitidae > Spilogale > Spilogale gracilis. Next base: position 80,274 of record PITA01002895.1, read on the forward strand.
ACTTGGTTTTTGCTGTAATCAAGTCACACTTGGGTCATTGTGGTGATGTGTTTTTATCTCCTTGGTGCCAGACTTTTCCCCTCCTGCTTCATTTTGCACACCACGGCTAATTTTAATCATACCACTCCCCTGGAGTAAACCCATTAGTGAAGACACTTCATTGCTAAGTTGTAAATGTAACACGTTAGCCTGATATCTGAGGTCTGTCCCTCTGACCTCAGTTTAGACTTCTGCACACCTTTATCTTATCCTTTATTCTGCACTAAGCAAGGTTGGCAATATTTTCCCCTCTCTCTTTCCCTAATGTGACATCCATATTCTATTCATTCCTTTCATTCCTTCTGACTCCAGGTAGAATCCTACCCCCTTTCCCAGTGTGGCAGAATCCTTACATTTCCAGTGAGTAACACCATAAACATCTCAGGCCACTTCAGCCAAAGAAATCGTGCTACCTCTGCTCCTAACTGTTTTAGTACATGTTCTGGGGTGAATCCTTGGGTTCTCATATATCAGAGAAGCCTTTTCCTGGCCAACCTGTTGACAGCCTTGAGAGCAGAAGTGTGTGCCGTGGTTGAATTTTCAACAAGGACTGGTTGAGTTCCTGGCTCCTGGCACGGGCAGGGAGGGGTGCTCTTCGTTGCCCCAAGCTCCTCTCCTGGGCAGTAACAGCCTCTCCCAAAGTTATGCAACTATTCAGTAATAAAGTCTCGTGATCCAATGTGCTTTTCTTTTACTTATTCACTCTGTGTCTTCAGTTAGAATCAAGAATTCCCAGTTCACAGTACAGTAGATGAGTCTCAAAGGCAATTTTTGGTGACCTTGAGGAAATTCCCTTCAACGGTCCCTATGGTCAGCTATTTGCTTGATGTCCCCATGTACAAAAAGCACTATGTGCCTGATCTGACTTCATCCACTCGTGTGACGTGCACTGAGCCTCACCATGGGCAAAGCCCACGGAAAGCTCCACAGGGAATAGAGGATGAATAGTGTATGGTTTGTCCTCACGGGACTTTGAGTCTGGTTGGGGCAAGAAGAGGGTCATGCAGAGCGCTCTCAGCATGGTACTCTGGTTGGGCAGGAACTTGGATGCACACCGTGCCAAGTCCAAGAATGAGAGAATCAGGAAGGTTCAGGTCTCCTATCCTTGAATTTCCTGCTCTGGTCCCATCCGGTAGACAAATATTCAGAGCCCTGGACAGTTGGCCAACTTCTCCACATTTCTCCACCCATTTCTTTGTCAACAACGGAGTGCGTGGTCTTTGCACCTCCGCCTCACTTCTGCCCACTTTCTCCACACTGAAGCCCAGAGACTTTGAGTTTTAGGCTCTGGGGACTGGGGAAAAGAAGGCCATGCCATCCTTGTGAGTGAGGCCCACTGCCCTAGCAAACATTTCCAATGGGTACACTTGGAGGAATAGCCCACTGAGTAAGTCCTAATACAACAATGTTTATCCTGCATCCTGTTGGTTCCTGCTTATAACTTCCTTGGCAATCTTGAGATATGGGTGATTAAGGCAGAATTTGAGAACTCAGTTCTCAAAGGCTGGCTAGATTCACCAACACTGTGATCTAAGCCTGATTACAAAGTAGAGTTTCATGAGGAAATTAGAATGAAAAAGAGTCAATTCCTTCCATATTGTATGCATTTCATTGTTTACAAAGTACTGCCACAGATAGAGCCTAGAAGAAAATCTATGGGCATTTATTGTAGAGGTGACAATTTTTTCAAGTGACATAAACACATACACATTACTGCCCTTCTTCATCAGTTTGACGGCCTTTGCTGAACTATATAAAAAAAAAAAAAGCCAAAAAACAAGAGTTTTGGAAGAGGTTGGACCCCAAGCGAGGTTTTGACTCTTGCTTTTCGATACAGATGTGTACAAGAGCATTAGATCATTTCTGGGCTAGTTTGTGTAGCACAAGCCCTCCAACGCCTCAGACGATTAAATGTGACAGCTAAGGGTCACAGCTAAGGGTGGAAACCATCCCCCCCTTTGCTTATTCCTAAGTCAGATTATTTTTAAACTTGCATGTGATATAACTTTAGGGGGCAAGTGCAGCATGTGTCATCTTCCCTGTGACATGAGGCTCATGTCCCTGGGGAGGGAGCTCCATTAGCTGATGAAGATGTCAGACTGTGCTCCATGAGAGTCAACAGCTGCGTATTTATCAGTGTGCCATAGGCCTTCTCCGGCTGAAAGATTTCACTGTTTATCCACAGCAAAGACACTTAATTAATGACTAGGCCTAATCGGGCTGTCTTATTATTTACAGGGATACCAGTGTGGCTTAGCTCAACTGATGTGCAAACAAACCAGCCTTGAGGAAGCTTTAATTAATAATTCTGAGCCAGGCGTTCTGAGAGTCCCCATCGCCGAGCTCTCGGGTGATTTATGGCAGCTCCTTTGCCATGTTCTCATGTCCCCTGCATGCAAATGAGTGACCACTCCGGCAGGTCTTCCTGTTGCAAATGCACTGGGCCTTGTTTATTACAGAAACACTCTTATCTTTGCACAAGACTTAATGGAGATGGGTGCCCGAATGGGAAAATCCTGGCGTCTTTCTTGGATGTGTTGCCATTCAACAGCATTTCCAAAAATTTATTGAGAACCAACTGTGCTATAATACAGAGGGGATTCATTCACTTTAGTAAATCCAAAATGAATGAACCTTCATATTGTTCATTTGGGGTTTCACCATCTAGTTGGGAATCAAGTATTATAATACAAGGTCGTTATGCTCAGTATTAACCCAAAGTAGAAAGCTCACTGAGAGCAAGAGAGGAAGAAATAAATTGCAATTAGCAGGGCTCCCTTAGAGTGGGGATGAGGGGGCAAAACAGCATACTGAAGGATAATAAGAAAGTCCCTTGGAATTGTCTGAGAGAAAGATAGTTCTGAGAGCAACTCGGGAGACTTATTGGAAGAGGGGAGGCTGGATGCAGGAGAATGAGCTAGGAGAACTTTGCTGTTGATTGGTTAGAGGATGTATTATCTGGGTATAAAATAGGGTGCAGCACTGGAAATAGAACCAGGAAATTATGTTTGAGAGATTTCCTAGAGGCAGAATCAGGAGACTTGACAAGGGATTGGATATTGAGTGTGGGAGTGAAGGTGGGAGCAAAACTTTGATGGATTGGGAAATTGCGTCCTCATCATTGCTCAAAATTGTTTCAATTTTTTTTCCCTGCAATTTTAAAATAAATACGCTTTTATTGTTTTCTTGCATCTAGTGTGGCTGAGGGCAGTTTGATGGTCAAATAGGTTTCTGTTTTTTGTAAGTTTATGTATGCATGCGTGAATGTACAGATTTTGTGTCTATCCATCTGTCAGTCATCTATCATCTCTATGTATCTGTCATCGTGTGTCTATCGTCTCTCTTTCTATACACCCATCAACTTTTCCTGTGACTAGCCTTGGATTTTTTAAATCTTTGCTGCTCTAAACTTCACTGAGATTTATCCATCCTTTCTGGAATTTAAGAAGTCTTGAAATCTGAAATTCCACTTCAAGTTCTGGGAAAAGCTTTTGCCACAATGTCTTCATATATTTTCTTCTCCTATTTTTCTCTCCTTCTCGAGCTCTTATTATCTTGATGTGGCAAATCTATTTCCATGCCCCACATGCCTTTGCTTTTCTCCATGGCGTCTGCTCTAGTCTATCCTACTGCATCCCGGGACAGTTTTTCCATCTGGTTTTCCGGCACGCCAGCTCATTCTTGGTTCTATCCATCTGCTGCTTTCCACATCAATGCCCTCTCTATCTAAATTATTATATTTGTTCATACTAATTATTTTCCTACATGGTCTCTTATTTCTGCTTTATAATACTACCTTCTTCCCTTAGGCCTTTGAGGATATTTATTATCTTATTTCAAATTCTTGATGTGCCTGTTCCATGAATTCTACTTCAGGTGGTGCTCAGTATTTGTTTATCATCTTTCCTCTATACTGGCTATAAGGCTTAAACTTTGCCCTAAAAACTCTGTTCTTCTGGATGGAATTTCACCCCAGAGTCTCCAAACTAATCAAAGCAAGGAGCAAGGAGGCTTTACTTCAGGACTGAAGCATTATTGTGCTTTAGATGTGACCCTTCATCCCTCTCTGGCCCTTTGGAAGCACTCCTTGGATAGAGACAACTGTCTTCATAGGAGCCATTTTTGGGATTGGCATCAAAAGCTCCTGACACCAGCTACTCACTTCACACAGGAAGAGACCGATGCTTAAGGAAGTGGAGTTTCTTTATGAAAATATGATTGCCTGACAGTCCACCTCTCTCTCTCTCTTTTTTTAAGACTTTATTTATTTATTTGACATAGAGAAACACAACTATAGAGGGAACATAAGCAGGTAGAGTGAAAGAGGGAGAAGCAGGCTTCCCGCCGAGCAGGAAGCCAGATGCGGGACTCGATCCCAGGTCTCCGGGATCATGACCTGAGCCGAAGGCAGTCGCCCAACCAACTGAGCCACCCAGGTGTCCCGCATCCCTCTCTTTATATTGTTGGTTCTGTCTGAACTTGGAGTTTGTCTGGAGTTCTCATGGGAAGATCCACAGGAAGACTTTCGCTCTTTCTCAGTTTGAGTTTGGCTACTTATAATGAGGACGTAATACTCCAATTTCTGGTCCGTTATTGATATATAGATCTATTTGAAATATTTTAATATTTGCTTTTTTTAAGATCTGTGTTTTCAGATGGACTTCTGGTTTTGAGACCCTTCAATCTATCTGATTGCATTACACCATAGATAAGATCCCTTTTAAAAGACAAGTATGGGAAAACTAAATAAAGCAGTGCGAGTCCTGTTGAATGTTGCTGAGCAGATGTCCACCCAGTGGAATATGGGCCAAAGTACCTCTGCTGGGAGGAAGTTTGAAACTGACAGTCGTCAATTTCACTCCCTACTTAGGTTATTGCCCAGCTCACCACACTACTGCTGATCCCTTTTACACCTGTCATTTGATGGATGTGGCTTATTTTGAGAAGCTTTTCCTCATATCTGTTATGCTTTTAGCATTTAACTTCATTATCTGTTCAATACCATATCGAGATCTACAAAAGGAATTATGTTCACACTTTGTAATAGTTAACGATTTTAAGGACATTTTGACAGTGACACAAAAGACACAGAGAAGTCCCCTTTCTTATTTTTAGGGTGATGCCATCCAGGTTCTGGCATACTCAGGGACTCATGTGACAGGGGTATGTATCTACGACACTCACGGTCGTCCATGGAACACTTCGGAATCCTAGAAGTTGCAGTTGTCTTTCATCAGTTTTAGAAAATAGGACTCTGCCACTTAGATGCTACATCTTATCTTCTAGAAGTTTCCGAGAATTATGGCATCCGGCTGTTTCTGAATTTTAAGGTAATTGGCATTAAGGTAGGCAGATCGGTGCTGTTTCAGTGTGGCCTACCTTTGATAGTGAGTTATTAAGAAACTCTACCTTCAATTCCAGCTTTGGAAATGGTATACTTTCATTCGTTGTGGTTATAAGAAACTTTAATGCTTACTTGCTCACTATCCTGAGACATTCCCTAGAGAGATACATTTTTCTTTTATAAGATGTGGCTCACAAACTTTTCCCTTTGAAATCTGAAGCTCAAGGTAGTTTTAGAAAGTATAGCATAAATGCACCTGAGTCATTTGTATCTAAAGCAGATTCCTCTCTTCCCCACTGAACACTCCCCTCCCCATCTCCCCTACACTCCAGGTTCCCACAGTCTCTTCCTAAATGTGCCATGCTTTCTTTTCCCTGGGCATTCATATATCCATTTCCTGTGGAGGGAAATAATCTGTCCTCCTTTCATGGTAGAGTACTCTTCCTACAGGTCTTAACTGCTGCTTCCCCCAGGACTCACCCCATGGCACCCCCTTCCCAGCAGAGGATAAGTTCTCTGCTCTGCAGGGAAACCCACTGTTTATCTCTCTTACCCCTATATCCCAATCCAGTGCCTGGCAAATAAACTTGCTAAATCTGAAACTGGCCTTTTATCCAGGGAAATCATATGACATGCCTTCAACATCCAAGTTCACTCTGAAAAACCGAGGCTCTGTCATTATCTGCCCCTTCTTTCCACCCTCTCTCTTTCTAAGACAGTCATATTTGTCTTATTAACTATAATAAGGCAGCAAAATTAACTAATTTTGAAACTATACATCCGATAGATTAACTCCATAGACTTTGTAGCGAGTGAATTCTGGGATTTGGTTGTCAAATGAAGCCATTCTTCTTCAGTCACCCAGACACGAGGGTCCTCTTCTGCAGACATGACGCCGGCAGCCAACCAGATGCACTTCGTGCAGGGAAAGCATGATCACGTGCTGGCGTTTCACGTCCCACTGGACGGAGTGAGTCTCACGGCCGCTCCTACTTTCCAAGAAGGGGCTGATGGAATTGTGGGAAAGGATGCTGGGTGCCAGTGAGAAGCTCTCTAGGGACCAGGAGCAGCACAGCCCCGCCCTGGAGGTTGTCCCAACCCCCGCAGGCTGACAGCCGCCTCTTCAGGCCGCCTCTGCTGAGACATAACTCACTGACAAAGATCCGCGAGTGTGAAAAACAGAAGTATACCTTAGCGTGTGAACAGTGTCTGAACACGGTTTTGGCCTTCCTTCACTGTAAGTGTTCACACTGCCCAAAGTTACCACCCACATTCTCTAACCAGTTAAAATATTCGTATCACTTGGTGGGTACTAGTTTTGAAAGGAATTTACAGCATTTGGAGACATTTAGTGTTCTTTTTAAAAAAATTACAGACACTTTCCTGCTTATTTTGTAATACTCACTGATACTTCAAATCGTTTATATTTATTGTATCTGTTATGTAAGTTTTAGTTTCTTTATTAATACTTTCCAAGGGTGTTAATAATTTAATAAATTCAGTAGATGGAATTTTGTTTACTAAAATTCATATCTCAAGTCTCTACATTTCTTCTAAGTTCTAAAATTTGGAACACGGTGCACATGCTGTATTTGATGGTCATTCACAATCCATCGCTGTTCCATAGTGAGTGTGGAGCGGCACCCACCGTCCCTTAGTGCCTGACCCCATGGGATGCGTAATGCACTCTTACACACTTTTGTTTGAAGCCTGTAAGAACAGAGGGGAGAAAGAGGTTCTAGACTAGACATGGGGTTCTAGACTTTCCAACAAGGATATGATTACAAGACCTTTAGCTGTTCTCACAGGAAAATATTTGGAAAAACTGTTTCTGACTTCTGTAAGAACTGGGTGAATTGACCAGCACCAGTCACTTTGTGTTCGCGGGCGGCGGCGCGTCACCTTATGGGAAAGAAAACATTTTGTGTCTATCATGTTTATTATTCCTACTTTTGAAAAGTCAAACTTTCTTCATGTGAAACATCTTGAAAACCCCCCAAGCACCTGTATGAAAGTGCTGGGTGTGAGTCATTGGCCTTGGTCTCACCCACGAGCTTCAGATCAAGCCACTCAGGCCTGCAAAAGCCCAAATGTACATCTGAAATATGAAGATGTGGACTTCGGTGTTAGGTTTTAGACCAGTATTTCTCATGCAAACACACATGTACGCACATACCTATGCCTCTGTGTGTGTGTGTGTGCACATATGTCTGCACAAATGACTGCTTTTGTGTACACACAAGCAGGTATGTATGTGTCTCTGTGTGCAAGGACTGAGACATGAATGTACATGCACCTGCCGTTGTATGTGTGTCTCTGGGAACCCACGCATACCTATCTGCCTGTGTGTGCACGCATGTGTGCCAATGTTTGCAAGCATGCATATAAATGCATGTGTGTGTGATGTCTGTGCACGTGTGCCAATGTTTGCAGGCGTGTATATGAATGCACGCATGTGTGTGATGTCTGTGCATGTATGTATTTCGCTGTATCTTTTACAAAAAACATGGATATGTACAAACACCTGTTCTACCTCACATATTTTTATTTGCTTAAACAAGTTTGACCTTCTCTTAATGATCAAAATAATCAGATACTAACTATATACTTTAGGTATATATTTTTTTCTTTTAAGATCTTATTTATTTGAGAGAGCACAAGCAGGGGAAAAGGCAGAGGGAGAAGCAGACTCCCCGCTGAGCAGGGAGCCTGAAAGTTTCCATCACAGTCTGTGAGATCATGACCTAAGCTGAAGGCAGATGCTTAACCTACTGAGCCACCCCGACACCCCTACATACATTTCAAGAAAAATCCCTTATGCTATAACAGTTTGAAGACTTCTGCATATTTTTGTTAAAGATGTGGATATTTGGGGCTTTAGAATCATATTCTATTTTCATGTATTTGATCATGTATTACATCTGTAAAGATGCTCAACCAACAGAATTTTGTTGAAAAAGAATATTTATTACAGTGACTATTTCTAGCACAATGAAATGACCTTATTTTTAAAATACATAATATGTACTCATGTGAACCTACTCGTCACAACTGCTCCTGCCCATATCATCACGTGCAGGTGCACAAATGCTCATCGGTGGTGAGGACCTGCTAAAATGGGATGCATTACCCTTCCTCCCCAGCAGCTCTGTTTTCTCACCCAAATGATGATACTACCTTTATTTATTTTAAGATTTTATTTTTAATTATTCATTTGAGAGAGAGAGCGGGAGAGGGAGAACATAGAGGGAGAGTGAAAAGGGGAAGCCATCTCCCCGCTGAATAGATTCCCACCCGGAGCTCCATCCCAGGACTCCGGGAACATGACCCTAGCAGAAGGCAGGCGCTTAACCCAGGCTCCCTGATGATAGTAGCTTTAAAAATCCCTGCTGTTCACTGAAAGCAGTTTCATTATACTCATTTTAAATAGCTGCATAATATTTATCATTACTTGGTACTGAGGACTTGCTTTACTTTTTGCAGTTTATACACCTTGATGGGGAACTAATGGTGTTATTTCCTTTGGTTTTCAAGTTAAAAAGTCATCCTACCTCATCCTGTGGCCCCACACTTAACATGCAGTGATATTTATTTTATCAGAGTGTAATGACTGATGAATTAGAAAATAATGTTACCAGGGCAAAAAAGTAGTCATCCTTAAAATTAATCCTTGCAGCCCCAGAAAACCTACCTAATGGCAGAGATGGCTGACTTGAAAAATAATAATAATGTTGGGGATATTTCATAGGAGAGAGCTCCCCAACAATTTATGCATACCACCTATTTGTTCTGTTTCAGCTATCTTACTATGTAGTGAGATGAGTAAATTTTTTAATGAGAAGTTATATATCTGGGTGAAGCATTAAGGGATGAACAAAGTATATTTGTGACAGGTCATAAATGCTAAATTAGTGCAAGAGAGCTCTCTCAATTTAGCTACTAGTGAGTTTACCCCTTATAATAAATCTGGCAATAACTCTGAACCTCAGCAGTGCACTGGATCAATGGTAGTAAAAGAGTAACTTCTCTTTTTAGTGCCTTTGCAAATTCAAGGCCGGAGGGTAATGCTTTCGTGAGCACATAACTCCACTTCTTATATTTTAACTAGCAAAGGAGATGGTACCTGGGATCTTTGGTTTCTACCAATTAACCATGCCCTGTCTTCAGTTCCTCCACCTCCCCAGCATTCAGGGGAAGAGAAGGAAAGAGACAGTGGAGCTCTTCTCATGAACAACTCGCAGCAGACTCCTGGATACTTTTGGAAGACTGTTGTTGGGTGCCTTCATTCACAGGCGCCATGGAAATGCCGTGTCTGGGCACAAGGACAGCGACTGCAACTCATCATAACATTCATGGACTAATGCTCAAGCCTGGCACCTCTTCCAGCAGGAATAAAAAGGAATTATTTTGTCTTCTTTTTTGTTACCGAAGCTGTGACAGCAACAGAAGCTGTATTTATAGACACAGGTGATTTCCTTCTCTTATTGTCAGCTGCTTTAAAGATGTACGAGCACTTCCCCAAACACACGGCTTTCACAAATACTTGAAATTAACATTTATGAACAAGACAAATTGCAGATTGAGTGGGAAGGCTACTGAAGTATGAAATACTTGAGAGCAAATTGCACTTTAGGAAAGAAGAAAACTTTTTTTTTTAACCTTAGGAGTAGTTTCTCAAGAATTTGAGAAATGGGAAGTGAT
>PITA01002895.1:90457-132659 GCA_004023965.1 Spilogale gracilis
CCCCCCCCCCCCAGAATCCAGAAAGCCACATACCCTGTGGGTCAGGGCAATATGTCCTTTCTGTGCTTATCCAGGACATATAGTTCCATTTAATCCTCCTCCCGGTAATCATATCTCTGTATCTCTTATCTGTATTTCTTGATCCCTCTGCCTCAATGGTCTCAACTTCTGTGAGTTTAAGCAATCACTCTGTGCCCTGCAGTAACAATGCTAATCCTGTCCCTAGGGCGGGTGCAAAAGCAGTTAAAAGATTTAACTGCACCACCCAACTTCCTCACTTTTGAGTAATAAAAGACTGGGGCCCCAGTCAGTCAAGAGAGACTGAGAGACAAAGGCAGAGGGCCTGTGAGGAGGCAGCAAGAGAGCCTTAAAGGAGAGAGCAAGAGAGCCGGCAAACAGCAAGAGAGAGCCTGAAAAGAGAGACAGAAACAGAGAAGCAAAGAAAGCAGCAGAAAGAGAAGCAGACAGAAGAAAAGAGAGACAGAAGAAGAGAGAGAAGTAGAGCAAGAAGGCCAAAGCCAGAGCTAGAGAGCCAAAGCTAGAAAGCCAGAGCGTGAGCCTGAGCCTGCTTCATAGGTCTCTCCCGACTGACCTCAGGTCTGTCAGCTTGCATCAGATCTCCGTGTCCGAGTCATTATTTTGCCCGCCAGACATCCCGCGGTTCGGAACCCACATCTGTGCTGAGGCTGGCCCCCGGCAGCAACATGAGTGCCATGACTCCACAGGTCCACCTCACCCTTGCCTCCATGGCCGAGTGGACTTGGGGTCCAAAGTATATCCATATGGCAGTGTTGAAATTTTTCCACAGAAATTTAAACTATTTTCCAAACACTGGAACAACAGAGGTCTAATCACAGCCCTCACCTACACAGCATGGACCCAAGAAGCAGAACGAGGGTAGGGATTGTAGAACTGCTTTGGAATCTGCATGGGGAATTAGCTAGGAAAGCTTCCTCCAGTCAGGGATTATTAGTCAATAGGATTTAGGAGCCAGGAAACCCTCAAGTCCAAATAAATAATAATAATTTTAGAGGCGCCTGGGTGGCTCAGTTGGTTAAGGTCATGATCCTGGAGACCCGAGATCGAGTCCCACATCAGGCTCTCTGCTCTGCGGGAAGCCTGCTTCTCCCTCTCTCACTCCCTCTGCTTGTGTTCCCTCTCTGGCTGTGTTTCTCTCTGTCAAATAAATAAAAAAATATAAAAAAATAATAATAATTTAAAAAAAGACACACACAGAGTAGGGACATCAGGTAATAATGATGGTGATGTTAAATTTTGTTTATTTTTCTGTGCTTCCTGCTATATGGCCTGTGTGACAGGGAGGGAGAAACTTGTGCCCATACACTTGCATTTACATTTCATTGAATTCCTGTCTACATGCAATATTGTCTGAAAAGGGAGAGTTTATTTAAAATTATTTTCTCATCAGTATAAATCAGAAATACCATTTACTGTCCTCCACTTTTGTTCTGTCTTAGAAAAACAAAAACAAAAACAAACGTATTTTCCCAACAGGAGTCATTAGTCTTTGGAGGTTATTTTTTAAAAAAGCACTGAAAGATAAAAATCAACACCTGTTTTCTTTCCACTTTCAAACCTAAAAATGATTTCTGAAAATCTAAAAAAATAATGCACATATATTCAGCTGTGTGATATTCATTGATCTCCTCATATTATCTTTATTCTAGAAGTATCAGATGTAACTGTCCATGCTTTCTCTTTGACACGCTGGAGAAGTATTTTGCCTAAGACTCCTAAGGATACTCCCTCCCTGCCCCATACCCCCAACACATTACTTATTCATTGAAAAGCCAGGGGAGAGAAGTCAGTGTGGAGCTCAGCCAAGCACAGACGGCCTTGTTCAAGGGTGAATGTGCAATCTGGTCAGCCCACTGGATCGCACATTGGTCTTGGGAAAGCCCTGAAGACTCTAACATATTAATCAAAGAATGTATGAGTAAGACCCTTAAAATGTGAGCCCCTAATTCCACTTCAAGTTAGCCATAACTAGTCCAGAGATTTTTTTTTATGTGTAGTTACTAGTTTTTATTATGTATTTGCACTGAATCAATCATTCTGAAAGTAGAATGGATAAAACAAATGGATTTCATAGCTGAAGAGTGTAAGTCATGTAAGCATATCCACTCGGCTTAAAATGGTAAATATAACACTGGGGGTTGGGGGCCAAGAGGGATGAATGATGAGATTTTAATCCACTCCAATCCATCGTGTAATGCGGTACAGAGAGCAGCTCATCTACTCACCCATTTCCACATGGTTTATCTGCTAATACTTTGGTATTTAAAGAAGAGTATTACACGAGATCAAAAGAGAGAGGATAGATTACGTTTTTCTGCAGCACTGAGAAGCTCTTTGGGGAGCTTTTATAGATGTGGGCATTCAAGCCAGGGAAGAGGGTGAGGTTTGATGGAATGACGCATGAGGTCGCATCCAGAGAACCTCTGATTTCCTGCAGCTTCCTCTTCGCTTAGCCAGGGGGTCTCAGTGTCAGGTGCTCCAGGTGCCCCTTGCAGGCCTCAGAGCAGTAATACCAGCCCAGCAGCCCCAGATGGAATCAGGACGTGCACACACAATGTGTGGAACAGTGTGGAACAGTGTGGAACAGCACCGTAAATACGTTACCATGTTTCCAACACTATAAAACATCTTGGTCCTGCCAATAAAACTCCTTGGAAGAGATACATGTATGGCTTTGTTTTTGTGTTAGAAATCTATTTTCATGTTGCTGCACCAGCTCAGGAAGCTACACAAGAGGAAAAGTGTGGATTTCTGCATTCACTGATATTCTCAGTGCATGCAGAATCCACTGATTTCAAAACCCAATGGAGGGCTCAGAAGAGAAAGGAGAAATGTTTGTACACAGTTTCATGGATTGCAATCCATTATATAGCTTACATCACTGAGTAGAAACCGGAGTGGGTTCTGCATGTGAATGTTGAAGCTTCTACACAGAACTGCTTCTGTCCTTGATGGGATGATACATGAGGCCAGCAGTCAAGCTCCGTCTAACTGCCTTCTACGTTTTGCTTTAATCCAAGACTTTAAACATCTTTTCTATAGCTCGTATAATTGACAGTCCTATAATTTCTATGAGCTAAGTGCTATATCTTCTACATTTGAGAAGCCCACACATGGGGTAGAGTATTGGCCTGGGATCTGAATTCCAGACCAGGGGGAAGACAGCATTTTCCAACTATTGTAACTGGAGGGACCATAGCACGTCACTCTTCTGAGGATCTTTCTCACCTGGACCTTGCTATCCACGGGCTCTTTACCTAGTTGCCATGGTCCTTGGGAAGCAGGTGCACTTACATCACCCTCCCAGAGCACATTTTAATTTACACTAAATTAATGCCGCTATTAAAGTCTGCCTATTTCAGTTCCAACATTTAGAGACAGAGATAAGGCATCAGTTTGTTCATTTTCTTACATTTGTCATACATGGGGGGGGGGGCGTGTGAAAGAAATTTGGAGAGAAGATTTGAAAAGCTAACTTGTCCCTGGGAAAGTATTTGTTTAACAATTTGAAAAAAAAAAAAAAGACACAAAAAAAACAGGCAAAGATATCCCTTTGATGCCCTGTGCAATCAGGTATTTACATGTTTGAAGCACAGGTATATGTCAAAATCACGATTAGAAAGGATGATACCAGACATGAGCTACCCTATTGCCTACTCAATTGGTAGCATTGCCTCAAAGCACAGAGAGTGAAAAATCATGGGAGAATCTTCTCCTCTTTGTTCTGCATCTTTGTGCACAGGTAGAAGTGACAGGATGCTGTGTGGTTTGTAATAATAAGGCTGATGTAAATATATGTACATAATTAAGACTAAATCCTGTATTAAAAATTCCAATTATTTTCATAAGCACACGTTTCAAATCTTCTACCCAATTGCTGAAAGAAAATCCAATTATCTAAATATAATTGTTAGAATTATTTGATAATCATGAGAGTAATATCTATGACTGTATGATTAAGAAAAAGTAAGCAATGCTTGTTTTCACCTGCTAAATTTTAGACTTTGAGCCAAATGAATTTCTTCCGCAGTTCTTTCTAAAATGGTTTTAGAGAAGTTGTCATATATTTATGTTAAAGAACCCTGAAAATATGTCATTAGTATGGTCATGCATATACTCAAATTACATACTATAGAGTTAAATATGCTTACTCTGAGTTAATTTAATGAATATGAAAAGAACTTCTGCAAAAGATGTCAGATAAATTATATGTTTACAAGCTCCTCTGGCTCTTCTCTTCAGCCCATGAAAATAATGTCCTCAGAAATTAATACAAATAGAATAGAGCAAATTTCCTTGCTCTCAAACTGAAAAGTTCTAGAGCATAAAATCTGGATGAAAAAAAAAAAAAAAGAGTGTTCCGGACACAGAGCTGGGGATCACAGTGTGGGTCTAAAGAACCTGATGGATTCCTGGTTAGGATGGAGAGTTGTGCGGATCATGGGGTGGGGTGCTCGGCCCTGCTGACTTCCCCATACACCCTGGCAGCAAATATAGACGAGGAAGAAACCCCACAGCCGAATAGCACTGAATAGGTTTCCTCCAACTTGGCTTCCCCATGAAGGTGGTTAGGTCCTCAGTCAAAGGACCTAGAGAAGAGGCACACTGACGCCCTGCCACAAATGCCCACAGGTTTGGGCATTCACCCTGATTTGTTTTATTGTCATCAGCTTCCCATGACAGAAGTAGGGCCATTCATTCATATGTGGTGCAGCGGTACCCTTTCTATGGGACAGATTGCTCCTCCCACCTGGGAGCTGACCTGTGGACCAGGGTTTCTAATGACTCTGAGAAAACCTACAGAATAAGTCTTCTGATGCCCCAGTTGTCCCATGGCCCTCCTGCTCTCCAGTCACCTCAAGCTGGCCCACTGGAGAGAAAACCACCAACAGGGTGACTAGTCTTCTCCTTCCACAGCTCAGAGGAAGATCCGCATGGTGCTTAGTGAAAAGCAGGAGGAGGACCCAGGAAGTTTTCTGTTTATTTTATTAAATAAATAGCAGAGGTGGTGAAGCTTCCCTCAATAAAGGTGAGTAAACAAAACAAAATAAAAAGTAAAATAAAACAAGATGAGATAGGTTTAAAAACTCTACATTAAAAGAACCCAAGTGAATAAGATCTAAGATGAGAGCTGAAGAATGCTAACTTAGTGAAACCAAGAGAAAAGAGGGAAAATCTCCAGATGAAATCACAGACTATGCAAAGAAGGATGATCATTAGAATACAGAAAATAGAGGTTTATTTAGTTGTTCAGAGATTTATTTACTTATTTTAGAGAGACAGAGAGCACAGGGGAGTGGCAGAGGGAGAGAGAAATATCAAGCAGACTCCCCACTGACCGTGGAAACTGATGCAGGGCTTGAACGTATGACCCTGAGATCACAAGTTGGATACTCAACTGACTAAACCATCCAGACTACCCCCAGCACCAAAATATAGACAATACAGATTTAAATAGTGATCTTTCCAGTGAACAATAATCAAATCCACTGATGAGATGATTCCAACATGTAATAGAAAACAAATTCTTCCAAAATAGAGACATGAGCATTCCTATGTCAAAGGGACTTATCACACTCCCAAATAATATGAGGAAGTTCTTCAAAGCAAGATTAGCTCTGGTGAAGATTCTGAACTGAAGATTGCAGAAAGAATTCCACTAGCCACCAGACAAAAGGCACAGATTAGCTACAGATGCTAAAAAA
Organism: Spilogale gracilis; assembly: GCA_004023965.1. NCBI lineage: Eukaryota > Metazoa > Chordata > Mammalia > Carnivora > Mephitidae > Spilogale > Spilogale gracilis. The sequence continues at coordinate 96,202 of PITA01002895.1, forward strand.
AAAATGAAAAGAAAAGAAATTAGCCTAACTGTAAACTACTAAACAAATTTAAATTCTAAAAAGAATGAGAAATAGCCACAGATTTAAGAGTAAAATAGATGTAACTTAATCACCCCACATCCAGCTTAAAAACAAACAAGCCATTCTGGTGGAGTGAAGCTACAGTAGTCCAGCTGGAGAATAAAGCATGAATGAGAGGAGGGAAAATGGGTGAGGAGCGCGAAGCATGGAGCAGTTCCTGAAAGGAGCCCTTGTGAGGCAGAGGTCAGTGGAGCTCAGGCAGGGAATGGGGCTCAAGGCTGTGGGCGGGGCTAAGGGTTATGAATGGGGCCCAGGGCTGTGGGCGGGGCTAAGGGCTATGAATGGGGCCCAGGGCTGTGGGCGGGGCTAAGGGCTATGAATGGGGCCCAGGGCTGTGGGCAGGACTCCCTGGGATTCCGCAGCTGTACTGCAGCTGTTCCCACTTCTCCTCTGGGACACATGGCACGAGCAGTTCCAGGTCCAGCCCTGGAGGCAGAGAGGCAGTTTGTCTGACATGGCCAGGGCCCCTCGTGGTCAGGCAGCCCAGGGCAGGAAACCTGAGTGACACCGTGGGGGCAGGGGAGTTTACTGCAGGGAATCAGGAGTGGAAACGTAGGCTCTCTTGGCCTGAACAAGGTGGAGGGTACAGACTGCAGTGTCCTAAGTCTGTAAATAATTACCAAAAAAAAAGAGAGAGACAAAATGTCCTCAACTCTTTGAACATGTTGAAATTCTCCCCCCTCAGAAAAAAAACAAGAACAAAAACAAATTTAGATTAGAAAAGGAAATACAACTGCAATAACAGATTATGTAAAAAACAATTATAAAGAGAAAAAATAAATACAGAAGTTAGAGAATAGCCTGACAGCTGTACTCAGGGAACCTCAATAGAAAAACAAGTGTTTTATAATGATAAAAGGGGAAATGGGTGAGTTAAATGCAGAAGAATAGACAAATGGATGCGCACATGCAAAATTTGCTTCCATAGGGGAAACAAAACAACAAAAAATACTGAATAAATACTTAGAGAAAAATGAGGGGGGGCAGAGTAAAAGGTCGGTAAGATTCTAAGCTAAAATCTGGATAAAATATAAAACTTTTTCAGAAAATATAAATGATCAAAATTGACTTAAAAAGAAATGCAAAATCCAAATAAGTCAAAACACATCCAAGAAATTAAAAATATTTCCCAGGACCCTACATTCCAGAAAAATGTGCTGTGCTTACATAGTTCCACAAATGATTTTTTTCACATTTCCAAATAATAAATATCTCCTATATAAGCATTTGTAGAAAGAAAATATATTATTTATGTTCATAAGTTCAACAAGATAGCAATCTCAATATCTTTACAAATTCAGTACACAAAAGAAAAATATAGATACTTTCATATAAAACTTGAAATAAAATCCCTAGTTAATATTTTAAAATAAATTAGTAGTAATATTTTTAAAGAAATTGGTAGTAATATTTTTAAAGAAATTGGTAGTAATATTTTTAAAGAAACTTGTAAATGGATGATCAAGTATGAGTCGCTGCAAGAAGGTATGGCTCTTTCACTATTATAATTCACATTTTTAAAACTCACTTTAGAAGTTACATGCTCATTCTAATAAGTACTAAATAGTATTTAATGAAATTCCATATGTATTCCATGTTTTTCAAAAACAGACTCCATGTTTTAAAACAATCATCTTTTTCAGATGATGAAAGGAGTCAATGATAGCATGTCATAAAAACTGCACATCTGAACTGAAAGCCAGCATCACACAGAGTTTTAAAGCACAAGCAGCATTCCCATTAAAGTCAAGAATAAGGAAAACAACTAAGGCAATTAGAGGAAAAATAAAACTAAGAAGCACAGATGCTAGAAGCTGTAGGCTTCTTTATCCTTACTTGTAGATGCTATGATTGTGTAGCTGGAAAATAAGAAATCAACAAACTATCAGAAAGAAGAAGTAAGAAATTCAGTGTAGCGTAGGAAGTTAGAAAATTAATATTAAAATGCCAACAGCTCTCCTATATACATATAACCTCCTATAGAACATTATGGAAGAAAATACCCCATTTATAATTGCAACTTAAAAAAATCCAGAGAACATAGGAATATTTTGAAATAAAATTTCATAATACTATTCTGATAACTAAGCCCTACTGTAGCACATTCAGTTTTATCCAGATGAAAAGATCAGTTTTGTTGTTAGTTACTTGATGAAGGAATTGTCAATTTTATTTGAAAAATAAACATATAATAAAACCTGGCTGTTTAAAAAAAAAAAAAAGAGTAATAGTGAGTGGGAATATGGGCATATAAAATACAGTCTGTAGTTATTTAAGATATACAGAGTATTTAAAACTGTGGGGTTTTCATATAGGAATTGATAGGTGATTTTCCCAATACAGTTTCATTAGTCTCCACATAGACAGAGAGGATGGCTAAACACATATTATTCCAAGTTATGGGGGACGGGGAGAACAGATTATTTGATAAATGGTATTGATGCAACAAAGTAAATTTTATTTTATTTTTTTTTTAAGATTTTATTTATTTATTTGACAGAGAGAAACAGAGCCAGAGGGAGAATACAAGCAGGGGCAGTGAGAGAGGGAGAAGCAGGCTTCCCGCCGAGCAGAGAGCCCAATGTGGGACTCAATCCCCGGTCTCCGGGATCATGACCTGAGCCAAAGGCAGTCGCTTAACCAACTGAGCCACTCAGGCACCCCTAAATTTTATTTTTTTAAAGGTAAAAGCCCACAGCATCATTATAATAAAATTATACCATAGGTGGTCAAAGCTTCAGACTTAAAAAAAAAATAAGATAAAAGAAAGAGTGAATTAGGGAAAAAAAAATAAAACTTAAAGAAAACCCATAGAAGTGTGAAACGATAAAATGAAAGTAATGATATTTAAAATGTATGTAACTACGTCACATTTTTCTAATAGAGTATACCCTAAACTAAGTTGATAGAAAAACAACTACCTTAATAATATTTGGGACATGTACCAAAGAATAATTGCCTTCATGAACAAAGAGGTTTTACAAATTACTAACTAAAGATGAACACCCGAACACAAAAGAGGATCTTCAAATGAGTGAAAAATATTTCTATTGCATTAGTAATCATACAAAAACAATAAAGTAGATGATTTTAATCATTCAATTGCTAACAATTTAAAACATTGACAGAACCAAATGTAACTGAGGGCTTAGAAGCACGGGGATGCTTATTTATTTTCAGAAGGAGTGCATATTGTATACCTTTCTGAAAAGATGTTTGGCAACATACATGGGATTTTAAAGTTAATTATCCTTTGACCTAGAAGTCAAATTTCTAGTGACATTTCCTAAGGACAGTGCAGAGATGCAACTAAGTATCTGGGCACTGTGGCAGAATTGTTTACAACAGCAAAATAACTACAAAGTTTAGGAAATAAATTGTGACACGTATGCCATATGTAGAAAATGGAACACTGGTAACAATTAAAAATGAAAATGTAGATACAGTTATTAACTTAAAGTATGTCTCTGACACATACTGAAAAGCAAAAGCAGATTTGAGAACAGCATGTATAGGATGACTCCAATTTTGAACACTTGCTGTGTTACTCATTTATCACTAATTTATTCATCTAGCTCTCTGTGTGGAAGCTCTGAAAACAAGAAACAGTGCTTTTCTCTAAATTATGGGAATGCAGGTAAATTTTATCTTCTTTGTACTCTTATTTTTTTAGACCATTTCTTTCTTGGCTTTCCTCCTCCTCCTCCTCCTCCTCCCCCTGTCTCTGTTCTCTTCCTGTCTTTTTTCTTCAGCTGCTGCTGTTAGTTTGTGTTAAAGGGAGTAAGGAAAAGTCCTGTATTCATTTTGGAAGATAACTGAATCAGACAAGGTTTTTTAAGAACATTCAAGATTTTGAGATGCCTTTAAAACCCTTTACAAAATGTGTGTAGAAATACACATATCTGTGTATCTGAAACAGTATTTGAGAAACTCAGCTATTAGTCAAGAATTTTAAATCAATAAGAGACACACATTTAGAAGCCACATGGTGTTTGGGGATTTAATCTCCAAAGATAATCACACTTTCACCATCCCTATTGTGCAACTTGTCTCTTTAATGATACTTTCAAATTACCCCATCAAGCCTGGATGAAGTATTATCTCTGAAGACAGTTAACTACTCCTGTTATTCTCACAACAGCAAGCTTTGTTATCATAAAGTTAAGACTGAGAATTTAAATTTAAAGTTCGGCCATTGGCAATGAGGTTTGCAACTTTCAAGTTTATTCCTCTCCCTTGAAGAATCCGATACTTTTGTGAGTTTCATGACTTACCTTTTGGGGAAAGGGTAGTTCAGACTTTCCATTTGAAAAGCCTCTCTCTCTCTCTCTCTCTCTCTCTCTGTCTCTCTCTCTCGGTCTCCCTGTGGCCCAGAGCAGGGTATATCAGAGTCTTGTGGGGGTGGGGGGTGTCTATTTAAGCTCAGACAGTTGGGGTGTCGTGTGGTTTCTGACATGAGAGGTCTGGAGTAGGTTCTTGGATTCCTCATCTCTCCCGTGTTTCCATGTGCTGCCGCTGCTGCTCTGGAGGTTACCAGCTTACAGTAAACTCGCTTATTTACAAACCTGTTTCCCACCTTTGTAACTGTAAACCTAAGACGTGCTCTTTAGGATGTACTTAAAAGACTGAATCATTAAGCCCTTCTTTGAAGGAGGGCAGCAAGACTTCATTCAGATCAGACGTTCACAGAGTTCTGAGAATGTGTAGCCAGAATAAAAGAAATTTGCTGGACCCCACCTCTTGTCTTTATTCCCTTTTCAGAAAAGTGGGATTTGTGGGAATTTGTATTGGTGGTGAGGACCCTTGAGGACATCTTTATAGATACCGACTCTGCCCCTTTGGAATGGGAGCCATGAAAGGAACATTCAAGGCCAGGAGAGTGAGGATAGACATTTTAAAGGAGCCGGGAGGAAGGACACATTTTCTGGTGAATTTCAGGCTTTGAAACAATATTATTCTAATATGTAAATTGAGGAAAGTAATTTCTGCAGGGACTAGCTATCAAGCCCTGTGTGAGAGAGTCAAATCGCCTTATCCACTATTCCTAAATTTGTGGATATGATATGTGAGGCTCTTAAGTCTTCACTAAAACAGGCATGACATGAGATACTTCCCTCACTCGCCTTTATTTCTGACACCAGTCCATTGAAAAAATTATAAATCCTCATTAGGAGATACTCATGTTCATTGGGAATGCTATTTCCAGTTAAAACAGCAAGTTTTTTAGTTCCTTTACATTAGCCATTAACTCATTCTCTTATCACCAAATTCTTGCATTTTCAAGAAAGTTTCATGTTCTTATAAAAAAGTTATCCCTGTCTCATGGAGGAGTGAAATTTGAAGAGGGAGGAGCTTTTGTTTCCACAAAAGGAGAACATTTTTAGAAGGCAGGGTGTTGCCTTCGGTGGGAATGAGCTGGCCTGGGAGGTGGTAAGTTCCTTATTTCTGGAGGTTTTCCAGCAGAGGTTCGAACACCAAGAGTGCCGAGTGCTGGCCTGGAGAGGGCTCCAGCGCGGGTTGTGTCCAGCGATGATTTCACGATACACTGATGTGGTTTCTGTCTCTAGGTGTGTTCTTTGGTTGGTAGAATAATTAACCCTTGAGGTGAAAGTGTGGCAACTTAAGGTAGAAATACAATTTGTTCATACGAGTGAACTCACTGCCATCCTCCCCTCCTCTGCCCCTCACTCACATCATCTGCCGTACAGGAAATATCAGCAGGGGCGTATGGCCTGAAATAACTCTAGAGTCAAGAGAATAAGATTGAACTTTCAGTGCCACAGATTTATGCATCAAAATTGTTCAGGTCCCCAAACAGAGAATGGAAGATCCAGTCTCTGGGCCTCAGGCTTTGGACAGGCCAATCTGTGGGGTTCACCTCCAGGCAGGCCTCCTTGATATGCAGCGAGCTTCCCAGACTGAGTGTGACCTCTCCGGGCTGTGGCACCATCCATGGCACCTGTGATTATCATGGGAATTTGAGCCCAGCAGATGGTCAAAGCAAACAAACAAACAAACAAAAATAAAATAAAATAAAAGAGCCAAGTTGTACATGTTCATTGCATAATTATTCAGCACTCGTGTTCTCAAGTAACGAAAGCAGGAAATGAACTCAGAAGTGCTGGCAGCTGTATGGAGAGCATCTGCTGAGGAAGGGAGGTGTCAGAGGCATGGCTCGAGTCCCAACCTGGCGTCATCTGTCCGGTAGTCCAGGAGACGCACAGATGAGAAATAGAAGCAGGACAACTCTCAGCTTTAGGAATCAACCCTCCTGCCTTTGATTTAGTTAGCACCTTCTGGTTCATTCCCTTTCTTTCAGTTTGCTTGAAAAGGCTTTGACTGTAGTCACTTTCACTTGCTGGGCCCCTGTTTCTAAATTATTGAGCCAAAGTTGATCGATACCAATTCCTTTCAAGTAGGCTATTACTATGCTGACTATATAATATAACTCATTTTGTGAAACTGACCAGGTTGATTCTCAGTCTACTTTGCAAAGGCTCCGGGTCCTCTGGGAGAGCAGTGGAAGTTGTAACCTAGTATAATGATCTCTAGAGGAAGTTTCATCACAGGATACAATGTCTCCATTTTGAGCTGATTAATAACTTTTTTTGTTTCTTTGTTTCTGGACATCAGCAGGCCATAAAAGGCTCTGCTCTTTGACAAGCAAGTTACTTCTGTACTTTATTTTCAAATGCAAATTACATTTTTGAAGGTGCTTTCTTTAGAAATCATGTACTACTTGGGGAATAAGTTTAAATCAATATCTTTATCACATGCTGCCAAGGGCATTTCCTTAAGGGGTATCTCAAGGGAGATTCTGGGCTATTTCTAGACATCCTTTTTTTTTTCCTATTATGACCATAAAGAAGTTCCTGGTTTCTGCACACTCATTTAACCATTGGGCTCAGAAGCCACAAAGGCTTGTTTTTCCAGTTCATTCTTTTTTACTCTCCTCCATTACTCATTTAGTCTACAGTACTATTTCTGTTTTAGTTATGATTGTACATCAATTAAGAGGTTCTAGTGGTTGATGAAATCAAAGTAGCAACTGTTTAAAATATCTTGTGGGTGAATTTTTATTGTTTTGCTGGTCCCACAGATCTAGATCTTCTGAGGTGTATTTAAAAACTTCGATATCGTCTTTTGTTTAGAGAATTATATTCTAGCTGGAAAGACCAAATATAAGCCCACAGAAACTAAGTAAGAATGCTAGACTTAAATGGGAATTTTCATTAAGTCATGGGGGGGGGTCACATGGTGATGTAGGATTAGTATTTAACTGAATTGTGAAGCTAAGTCTAAGGCATCTATATGATATTTCAGACATGTGTCACCCTAGTCATTGCTAGAGTTGATATGATGGGTCATACTGGGTGGGCTGTGTCTTCTTCCCTTGGTTGCAAAAGGGTAGGATAGATTGTCTGAGCAATCTACCCTTGGAAAGGTAGACCTCAACTTAACTGAGATGATTTAAGAGTCATCTTCCTAAAGTGACGACTGACAATGTAGGAATGAATGAGATGGAATGGGAAGGGAACAGAAAAGGAAAAGGGAAGAGGCCCAGAGCATGAGACAAGGAGGAGAGAAGCCAAGTAAGGAGGAGGAGGAGGCATCTGTAATTCATATTCAAGGACGAAACCCTGCTTGCTAAATAGGATATCAACTGGATTGAAAATTGGCAATGATTTCACCCAAATGCTATAAAAATCGATACTTTTCATTAACAAAGTGCCTTGAAATTTAATTTGATCTTATTTGCAGACAGTATTACTTATCAAGCGATATTTATGCTCCTAAGTTCAGACAGAGAAACTAGCATTAATCAAAGCTATTAGCTCATTTTAATTTTTCTTTGCTACATTTATGTTTGAGCCAGTGAGACCATTTGGGGCTATATCTATCTATATAAAAATCTATATATTGAGAGAACGTGAGAGAGATCTTATATGATATTAAAAAAAAGAGTCCTTTTTGGCAATTAAGTGGATGGTTGGTTCCCTTAATATTCTAAGAGCAAATACAACCATCATTATGAATCACTAGAGTTGATGAGTCTAATTCTTTTTAGTGCCATTAGAGCAGATGCTCACATTTCAATCCTCCATAGACAGATCAATCTTCGTCATCTCCTCACATGCATCCCAGCATCTATACCGGAGTCTGAGCGGCTGTGCGGGTGCGAGGTACCAACATTACTTCTTTGGTAAACCTGCAAGGCCGCTACCTGGGAAATCAGAATAAAACAGTCCAGAAATTTCTGTTCCTTGCAAAACTGACAGTGACCATAGTTACGTGTGTACCTAGAGATTTCGGTGTGAATGGCATCTGCTTGGGTAATCCCAGCTTTCTGGAGTTTTCCCCAAAGAAGAGGTCACTGAGATCTGATTACTAGTCCCTCTACGTATGGCATTAAAATGAAAATACCAGTATTTTCAAGGAAAAAAGTCTTTCCAATGTAGGCCACTGAGAATGCCTATGTTTTATGATCTGGAGGGAAAACACCACATACACACACACATGCACGCACGCATGCGCGTGCGTATGTCTGGTTCCTGATAACACTACGTGAAATGTTGGAATAAAAGGTGACAGCAGCTGCCTCAGAAAAGAAAGTATCTGAGGATTTACTATCCTGTGCAAACACTGTTACTTCTAACTTGGATCTTTGAAGCATCCCAAGGATTGCAGCTGAAGGGAATTCCGCTATCCCTGTTTCACCTCCCAGGGTAGAGGCTCCACAAAGGGCCCAGGGCTGCTCGTGTTACTGTCCTGGGGGTGCCAGGAAAAGTACACAGATACGTGGCTTAAACAGAAATTTATTCTTCTAGCTCTGGAGGCCAGAAGTCCCAGATCGAAGAGTCAGCTGGCTTGGTTCCTTCTGAGGCAGTGTAGGACAGTCTGTCCTGGGCCCCTCTCTTGGCTCCTGGTGGTTTGCCCAGCATCTTTTTATAAGGACAGAGCTCACTCTCCTTACAACTTTTTCTTAGCTAATTATCCTGCAATGGCCCTATTCACAAATAAGGCCACATTCTGAGTTACTGAAGGTTGTAAATTTGGGGAGGGACACAATTCAACCTGTAATACTTTGTTCCTGAAGGGTCATGCCTTCCATGTGAAACACATCACCCCCTCCAAAAATCCCTGTGTGTTACTTAAATGGCCGTGCCGTATCTTCCATTGTGCGTAATTTCATAATCTGTCCTTGTCATTTCTGCATTAAGAGGGGGATGCTCCCAACCTGCTCCCATCAAGGCAATGTGGTTGGAATGATGTCTTGTAACTTAGGAAGCTGAGCCTTATGAGATCTGGCGCTTCTGTTTTCACCTCCTAGAATGTCCTTTACTGGAGCCCAGCCCCCATGGCACCATGAAACTCAAGCTCCCACAGGGAGAAACCATCAGGGAAAAGCACCAGAGCCTCAGCCCACAGCCCTGGCCGGACTGAAGCCAGAGATCCATGTCAATGACCGACCGTGTGAGTGAGGAAATTTTGGAAATTTCAGTCATCCAGCACTCCCTGTGACACCACATAAAGCAGAACTCTTTGGTCACACAAAGAACTGTAGCTTAATAAATTGATATTGTTTAAGCAATCGCCTTTTAAGAGTTTTGTCAAACAGCAAGAAGAACCTTGAAACAATATAATGTTCGCAGTGGAATGCTTCAGATGGTGTTGGCTTGAGTAGGTAGAAACCTAAGAGTATTGAAAAGTCTGTTGGTGTAGACTGGAAAGGCAGTGAGGAAAAATGCCTTTCAAGTCTGGAAAGATGGGGGCCTGTGCTCAGCTTTGCAGACCTTTTGGCAAACTGGTATTTGCAGAAGCAGAGAAGGTAGAACACGAGAGGTGCAGGCAGGACGTTGGAAGTAATGGCAGCCTCCTTTTAACTTTCATGGATAACATGTGAAGAAAGAGGGATTTGAAAAGAAAACATTTGGTTTTTAAGCAGAATTCAAAGGAGATATTTCAACTACAATCTTATTAGGTTGGAAAATAAAAGTATTTCTCATTTCTAATTTGTCCAGTGGGCAAATGTTTCTTAAGGTAGAGGGGGACTCAGGCAAAGATCAAAGACTGAGGCTGGCGGATGCACACGCCCTCCAGGTTAAGGTCAAGTTGAAGATGTGAAAGTGGAACCCATTGTTAAGCTCTCAGAAAATTGTAACAGGTGCTTGCTTCTCTTTCTGATCCGGACAAGTTTCTTCCAAGAAACTTAAGGACTTTTGCCCTATAGATCCCTAACTCACAACCCATGTAGAGAGTGCCCGGTTTCAAAAATATTTGAGCACGATGTTTGGCCAATGGATAGAGGTAATAATCGTATACACTTGAATCCCATCGAATTGTTTAGGTAGCTGTATCAGTTTGGGCCAAAGTACAAAATGGAAAGAGGCACCCTTTCCCTTCTTATTCTGAAGGCAATCATAAAGCTACACTGTTGCAAGCATAGAACATTTCCTATAGAAAAGGAGGGGTCATTCAGAGGGAGAAGTCCACGGTTCAAAGGGAGAAGCCAAATGCTAAATAGGATTACTCCTCATGAGAAAATCTAGGTCCTTTTCGATGAACAAAGGCAATTGATGATAAGCATTATTGGATTTCAGAGTCACTGTATACATGCTTTCCATTTCCCTCTTTTTTGATTTGGAGTGTCTATTGTAATTACTCTGCCCCTGTCTCCCTGTGCATTTTGTGTCTTCTCTCTTACTTGTCTTTGTAATCATAGGTCTTCCCACCTGGGGAGCCCTGTGGAAGCAGTCTTATTGACCCCGTGTTGGACACCCATGACAAGAACTTTGCATCGGGGCCTGATGCCATACTGGGATGAAAATTATGGAGTTCTGGGAGGCGTAAGCATATTTTGCATGTCAGAGAACACAAAAATAATTTGTGACCAGGGGAGGGTTTCTGCTAGACAACAGATGGCTACAAATTCATCCTACTCCTGTGATTGAGAGTCAGGGTCTATTTTCCTCCTCTTGAATCTGGACAGGCCGAGAGAGTGAAGTAGGAAGATGCTGTGTAACTTTCACCACGGGGCCACTATCTGAAGCTTCTGCTGTAGTTGCTCCTGGAGGGCTCCCGTGCCCGAGCTGGCCAAGAGGAAGGAGAGAGCGTGGTCCCTGCCTTTCACCTCGGTGGCACATGTAGGTGAAGCCCTCTGACTGGTAGTCTATGATCCCAGCCAGCATCTCACAGAGCAGAAGCAATACCAGGCTGAGCCCTACCTGAATCCTGACTCACCGGACTGGGAAGCCACAAAATCTGGGGAGTAGCTTGTTACTCAGTAGTGTGTAAATCAAACACACACTTAAACAAGATAACCTCCAGTGGGCTTCGCTCACATCTTGGTCATGGCCCCTCTTGGGTGATTACATTTTCTGAAACTTCTGGCACACTGAACATTATTAAAGGGTAGATTTTAAATATGCTTAATTAAAATGGAGGGAACACGTTTTAATGTAATTAAACTTGAATTATTTGGCATACGTATATTGAACTATTAAGAACTGATCCATTTCCTCTGTATGTTATCTTGGTCCTACTGAATCTGTATTTTAACAAAATCCATTAATCTGATGTAACAGTTAACTATGAACATATATGATGACAATAGACAAATAGCCAACAAGAAATAATCTTTGGATGATGTGTCCAGGAGGCAGAAATATGGTTCACACCACAGAAGGGATGGCAACCTTCTGACCTTCACTGACACCCCATTGCTTTCCTTTTATTCATCATCCTGTTTTTCACTTGCAGATCATAGTGTTTACCATGTGCTGCAGATGGCAGTTTGAGGAAGAGCTATGAGGGACAAGGAGGAAAACGGAAACATTCTAAGCAAATACAAATCTCACATGCCAAACTCTGAAATTTCAGGTAGTTTTCCCTTCTTCACAATCCATAAGCTGTAAATGAGGAGCCACCTGAGCCTTCAGGATCTTATCTGAGTGTTTTGCTGATCGTAGATTTTCTTTCTCTTTTCACGTTACCCGATTTTCATTGAGGGAGCCTTGAGCTATACCCACGGTTATTACCAAAATTGATTTTGAGTCTGCATCTGAAGCATTATCCACTACTTCTCCAAGGAAGATGAAATATGTATTTATCAAAATGTCCTGGCTGCATAAAAGATTAAGTAAAAGCTGGTAATAACAATACCGACATATTGGAGTTTTTAAGCCAGAGAATCATTCTTTCCCTGCTCAGTTTCGTCCCGAGGTTCCCATCTGGAGGGAAGCCCCCCACAGCACCCAGCCGCCTACCACAGAAGCAGGTGCTGTAAGTCTCGATGGCAGGGACGGTTGTCTGAAGAGACAGGCACACCTGTAAGGCACAGTGGGCATGCTGTTGGAATTTCTATGGATAATTACCTTACGCAGACTTGTAAAATGTCAGACATAAAATAATAAACAGGACCCTGGCTGTGGCTGTTCTTTCTAATCAAATAGAGTCATCTCTGGAGCGGCTCCTTCCTCATTTCCGTGGGTTCTGTCAGAATCCCTCCTTTCCATCAGCGGCTCCTCACTTCACGAAATACTGCACACGCAAGCATTTCTTCCTCTCCACAGTATTAATTAAATTACATAAAACTGGCAGTGTTTAAATTCTGGCATCTGTATTGTCTCACTTAATTACACCCCTGGACTCTTTTCAAAATTCTTTCATTTGCCACAGGGACATCTATCGGCGAGAGGGGGAGAAATCAGATACAGGCAATCGAGTGCAGTCTGGGCTCTGCCCCAACCCCTGCCCATCCTCCTGGAGCGGGCGCTTTTCTCTTGTCCCTAGCATCTCACCAGGGGCTGAGTGGCTGGGACTAAACTTTGAAGGGGAAACGTTACAGTGAGAGATGCTCACTGGCAATGAAGAAAATTTCAGTGCTGAGCCTCATAAATAAAGCACTTTTCAACATTATTTCAACTTCTTTTTAAAACCCATACAAGAATACCTTTAAGTAGAATGTAATTTTCCATGGCCTGATTCTGCAATTTGTGTTTACCAGAGAAGAACTTCCAAGAAGCTCTGGCATAGGAGAACCTTCGAGATGTTTGTGATGGGCATCCTGCTCAAAGGAGGGCTTTGTGAGCCCTGCCTTAAGGCCAGGATAGAATGTGGCTGAGCAGACAGGATGCCCAAGGCAGAAAAACCAGCCCCCTCGAGCCAGCTTCCTCACAAAGAGCTCCTGGAAGGGAAGACAAAGATCATAAAAAGTCCACAGATATTTTTTTAGAAGCTCTTTTCCTTTTCTTTTTTTAATTGATATGTCCAAAATTGAAATAGTTTATTTTCCAGATCCACTCATCTTATTAATTATATTAATTAATCTGAATGAACAGCCATCATCCACTCAGAAAGCTGGGATCACTTTTGACTTCTCTTCCCATCCCTGACATCTGGCCCCTACTTCCACTCTCCACATTTTTCCAGTTCTTACCACCACTGCTCTGGTTTGATAAGTATACTCCATGGGGCTCTGTGTCTTCTCTCGATCAGGGGATCTCTTGGTGCTTTCCCCACATCCTGAACCTGCCAATTTTGCGTGGTTACTCCTCAGTGGCTCCAAATTGCCTACACAATAAAATCCAAACTGCTTAGCATAGAAATTGAGACCCTCCATGATCTGGACCTTGATTTCCTCATCAGCCTCACTTCTCTCTCTATTAAACTGTTCACTGTTGTTGAACCACTGAAATGGGGTCTAGAAACTGAAGTTTTAAAAGCGAAGCTTATATTCTACTGAGAAAACAATGCTAAATGTGTTGGATTGTTTTAAAGAAACACATTTAAGTGAGAAAAATCTTAGGTTTGATTAAGAAACGAGCTTTTGCTCGTTATTGTGGGAATCTGATTTTTTTTTTTTACTGAAATGAACACATTTAGCAGTTCAGAAAATATTGCTACTAATCAAATAGCTAAAAAGTGTATCCATCAGCTAATCAAACAGCTAAAAAGTGTATCTTTCTTTCCTAGGCTCAGCAAATATTTGATAGATGTAGCCATGTAACACACAACTCCTCACGCACCCCCACCCAAAGACGAGACACAGTTGCAGCCTTCCCTGAGCTCAGTTTGTGGCAGGAAAAGACAAAAGAAGATATAAAACACCATGTGACAGGTGCTATGAGAAGCTGCTGGGCTTAACCAGCTTGAATTAGTTATGTCTTTTTATGTGGGAGAGAGTAGAAAACCCAAACCAATCTCATTTGAGCCAGGGTGGGAGGGACAAGGAGAGGAATCTTACCGTCATACATAAAGGAACATTTCAGGAACAGTTCATATCCGGTTATAGTTTGATCCGGGCACTCTGATGCTGTTGCCCGATCTAGCTTTTCCTCTGTCCACCTCAGTGACATTTATGTTGGCTTTCCCGTAACTGGTCTTTCCCATCTGGTGACAAGTACTGACATTAGAAACTCCAGGCTTACACTGTACAAGCTAATGAATTTTATAAAAACAAACGAACAAAACTTCCTTCCTAATAATCCTATCAAATGGTTCCTATCAAATTAAGAAGATTGAGAGTTCTTGGCCTGGGTCACACCTATAATTTTAACTCAGACCCAGGGCCACCAGCATGCAAAGTACAGCTTGATGCATGTCATGCTCCTGACCTGAGTGTCAGAGCCTGGGGTAAGCTTCACTCAAACAGTGCAGGCTGCATGTGAGACAAAAGTGGTTCCCCAAGGGATAACTGCCAAAAGGAGGAGGAAGAAGTGGTAAATAGGAAAGAAAGAAGATATATTTATTCTATGGCTTGAGCTGGATCTTTAAAGATGAGTAGAAGTTAGCCTATAGAAGGGTTAATGAAAACTATTCCAGACAAAAGTGGCAGATAACTAAAAACAGAGCGATCCAAAAAGATGGTACCTTCAGGTAATTTTCAAAATCATTTCAATATGCTAGGGAATGTGTGGGTGGGTGGGCACGTTAAAAAACCAGAGGTGTTGAGTCAAATCATAATGAGCTGTTGAGTACTTTGATGTTGAGTAATTCTTTTTATTTGACAGAGAGAAGAGAGAGAGAGAAAGAGACAGAGACAGAGAGAGAGGTAGAGAGGGCACAAGCAGGGAGAAGGAGCAGAGGGGAAGGGAGCCGGCTCCTGGGCTGGATTCCAAGACCCTAGGATCATCACCTGAGCTGAACGCAGCGCTTAACTGACTGAGCCACCCAGGTGCCCCAGATGTTGAGTAATTTGGGGGGAAAGTCTAGGCATGCCAAAAAGATGAATACTTCAACATTTCAGTACTATTTGAGGAAGATTTTGTACAGCCCTGTTCTACAGAATTATGACCATGGATCCACGTGCTCTGAGCACAGGGGTGACCCCACTGACCATAAACAAATGGACATGAGATGGATTTCTAATCTGAAAACAAACTGGGACAAAACCTCTATCCCCAGGGGACCCCTCTGTAGGATGGTCACTTGTCATGCCCGTCGGATCAGTGCTCCAGGGGGGGAATCAACTACTAAGTAGCAGATGGAGTGGTAAGAAAAGACGGAAGAGTTAAAGTCTCATAATGGCCGAAATTGACGCCAGGAGTGACAATAATGTCGTTACTATGCTCTGTCTTGAGCCACCGTGCAATTCTCCGGGTGACGTTCTGGTGTTCATGACAACAGCCAGTGTGCCTTTCTTATTAGCTCAGTGGCGCAGATGAAGTTTTGGTTTTTCCTCATTAATCTTCACAATGACCTCCTTTCTTTCCATCACCCAAGAAGGCCCCTGTGTCTTGTTGCCTGAAGGAATTCAAATAATTTAAGTGCTTGGCACATGTCTGTCCATAGTCTTCATGTTAACATGGAGACATTGGAAAAATTCTAAAGCACAGTGTTGAAAAGCACATGTTAAGTTTGTGTTCTTCAATAAATTAAACAAAAGAGTGCATCCTAAAATGGGGGCAGGGGAGGGCATTCAGTACACTCAACTTCTTGTACACGCAGAGGAAGTTTTTCTACTTTCATATATAAAACCCTTCATTTTCCAGCTCTTCACTTGGTAACAGTCAATAATTTTCTAACCAAACCTTCTCTTGAGATCAGGGGTCCCTGCCCAGAACTTGCCTTCTTGGTGGTCAGTTTCACTGCTGTGATGTCGACAGTAGAGTTCAGACATGTCTAAGTAGAAAAATAATACAGCAAAGTAAATACCCCAAAATAAATGAATCTAGTCTGAAATGTCTATAAATGAACAAGGGCAAGTCACAACCTTTAAAGGATGTTCAATTCTTATTTGTATTATGAAATGATCTTATTTAGTATATACTGTAGTTCTGAGACTTGAAACATTGTGTTTGCCTTTGTCTTTGCAAAGGTTAACAATTCTGACATGAAGTCAGTCGATGAAAAAAGTCCTTGAAACTAAGTGGTATGTATTCACTTTGGGAGATACATTTTACTGAGGACCATGAGGGTTGCAAGGCAAAGAAACACCACCATTGTTAATCACACCAAATAATTGTTTTTATAAAAAAAATGTAATTTCAACACCCAAGAAGCCAAATGCATTTTTCTTTCCTTGTTCTATAGAAAAAGAACCCCGAAACAACACACCAAAGGTGAATTTCATAGACAATTCTACTTTGGGGCACATTCTGGATTTCTAATTGTGCTGCCTTTCTCATGGCAGGTTGTTATGATTAGGTTGAAACATTTTCATTTATCTGTTATCTGGAAAAGATAATTAGATATTTCTACTGCAAAATAATTTACATTAATGGGCCATAACTTTCAATATGTAGTTTTAAACTGCACATTTAAATAATATAATATCTGTCTCCCTTCATTATACTGTAATTGTCTCCAGGTGGTGGCTTTGTTTTTCTTTTCTGCGAACACATAGTTAGCTGAAACAACATACCAAGTATCTTCAGCTTCTTGGTTTGAAATTTTGGATTAGGTAGTGTAGGAAGCTTTTTCGGAGTTTTACCAAATCTTTAGCGTGAAAAACGAAAGTGGCTTTGAATGAAAACAAAAAGCAAAAAAAACCAAAAACAAACCACAAATTCTGAACCCCTGGCTAAAGATAAGTGTTACATGTGGGATATGCTTGTCTTTGGGGAGGGTGTGGAAGACATAAATGAAGGGGCTTTCATTTCTGTTTTCCTTTTAGTCATTTATGTGCATAATCTAAAATATGTATTACCTGTTAATTAGAAGCAAAGTTTGCCTTACTTAATTGTATACCTAAGCTTGTTCTCCACCGCGTGTTTGGGCAACAACACTTTCTTAGATGAAGGATCAGTTTTTACTGAAGACTTTGTCCATTCATTCCTTCAGTGACTCTATCAGTTCTAATTCATGAATTGAGCTATCTGACTTTGGGGTAGAGAGAGGAAAGCCCTAATGAATTCAGTTTAGAAGACTAAATATCTACCTACATTATACCTATAGATGGACTTTGCTCCAATAGATTATTACCACCAATTTTACCATTACAAAATTGATTGTATTTAGTGAGGTTTCCAAAATATAAATGAGATGCTGCCAACTAGGGAGGAACCACTTGGTCTGAATAATTCTTTAATTAGATATAGACTGGGAGTATCTGTATACTTAACTGACATTGGCAATATTGGGCATGGCTAAACTATAAATTTTATGCTTTCTTTTTATTATAATAATAATAATAATAATAACAATAATAATAATAATAATAATAATAGCAAGACATTCTGATTTCTCATGAGTTTAGATGGACAACAAAATCTACATGCAGGCAAGAACCTTCAGAAATGTGTATAAAAATATTTCAGGTTTTGGAGTTTGAAGTCATGACTTCTAGTTAGTTTGTTTAATAGAAAATATGCCCTTTTTGAGTTACTTAACTTCTAAGAGGTCAATGAACTTTTTGATAAGTGTGTGGTGTTATTGGTGACATTAAACAAATGCTATACATCATTTTATATACATACATATAAATAAAGGCATACGTACTATAGAGATGCTTGTATATTAACACTAAGAATGCACAAAAAATGATAGTGATAATAAATAATCCTCACAAAAGGTCTTTAGGGGATTTTCAGAATAAGATGCTAATCACACAAATCTGCAACTTTTCCCAGAGAAACGTCCTTTGTAGCTTCTTTCTTAATTATGATTTTCTGAGTAATATAAACATTCCCTGGGCAAACTTGTTTATACTCCTAATTAGTCACATCTGGAATAAAGTGTTTGAAAAGATAAGAGTCAACACACAGTTCTCCAAATTATCAGGTTTTCTTTTTTAAGTAGTAGATCTAAAAAAACGCAGTTTGATTCGATAACAAGTTACATTCATATTAGTAATGCATTAGTGCGTACAGTTTAAAACAAGAGGTGCTTTCATATTCTGAACAGCATCCAAATAATCAATAATTGATGGTACTTTTTGTTTATTTTTATCACTCAAAAAATACATGCAAAGTCCCAATCTACTGACCACTCCCCCAAGCCTCTCATTGACAATGTGAATAGAAAACAACCCCAGGGATGATTTTGTTCCCAGAATATCTGGAGCGTCCACATTCTAGACTGAGCTAGAATAATTAATTGACTAGGTATCTGTCAGATAACTGTGACTTTGGGCTCCCTTCCCTGCAGGCAGTGCCCGAGCAGCTACCACTGAGGCGTGGTTATTAGATCAGGAGACCTATTCTGCTCATAGTAGGCTCTGACAGCATTAGCCTCACACACGTTTCTCCACCACATGGAAAGACCACAGTCATGCGTCTGTAATTCAAATGCCCTTCACTTAGTCAAGTCTCGTAGAATCATTCTTCATTTTAAGAGCCAATCCCGACACTCCAGATATAGGAAGTGAATTGGATTGTTAGTAGTAAAAGCCAGCATCATAATACCATAATCAACATTGGTACACATTCCTAGCTCTTTATGGATTCTAATATACTAACATAAGAAGCGCATGCTCTCTAGTATGACCTTGAGCTAGTAAGTACACTTAGGTACATTTACTGTATGCAGCATACCATATGTGCTGTTCTAGGCACCAGAGATACCCAGGGTATCCTGGAGCTGGGTCCTGTATGGTGACACAGACCATGAAAAGGAAAAAGTGACAGTACTAGACAATGAAAAAGTATTATGAAGAAAATGACATGAATGATAGAGATTATTCAGGTTGGGGTTAATTTGAGCAAGGTGAGGACTTTAGGAAGAGGGAGGTCCAGGGCAGTACCTGGAGTCCCATGGGAGCAGACACACATGAGCTGGGTAGTTCTGCAGGAAGGGGCACCCAGACTGACTGCTTCCTCCAAGTGAGGAAGGGATCTTGGAAGGAAATGAGGTCCAGGAAGTAAGATCCCATCTAGGATCAGAACTTAAGATTTTGTAGAACACAGAACACAGATCTGCACATTAAGTTGTACTTTTCACAAATCCTCACATATATTTAAATTATTTAGATTTTTTTGAGTTATTTTATGTTCCAAAATAGTAGTTCTTTCTGTATCATTGAAGAATATGGAAAAATGGATATTTCTCAATAAATTTGCCTTAACAGAAAAAATAACACACTAAATCACTCTAAATAAAGGAAAAATAATAAAAAATGTGTATTAAATCTTATGGTAAATATCTGTGTGGCCAATTATAAGATTGATAACCTCCTGATTAATTAATATATAATTAACTTTGAAGGAATTATTATTTTTAAGTGTTATTGGTCATTGATTGCAGAGCAGCCATCAAATAAATAAATGTTAATTTGCACAATTACACTATCAAGAATAGAGTGGTTGCTAGAGGGTATGGAGAAGTAGCAGTGAGATGTATAGAACAAAGGCTTAACAAGCTCAATTCACAAAAGCATGAAACGCTATTCAACCTCACTGTAATCGGGAAGGTGAAAACCAACCCCCGTAGTGAAACATTTTGCACTCATAGTTGAAAAACTTCAAAACTCTGAGAGGAATGATTATGGTTGAGGATTGCAATGGGAACTTTGACTCCTTGTGTGTGGAATTATAAATCTGTTTTCATTACTTTGAAGAACAATATAGCATATTTAGTAAAGTGTAAGAAATGCATATTCTCAATTCAGTCACTCCACTCATAGGTATATGAGAATGATCCTAGAGAGACACAAGCAAGAATGTTCACAGCTGCAACAATTTGGCAACATCAAAAATATTCATCCACAGGGGAGTGTGTAAAAAAATATTTATATATACTGTATTGATGCCATGGAACATGATACAACAGTGAAACTAAATGAACTAGTACTGCATATATCAACAGTGGGTGATAGACATGACACTGAATGAACAAACATAGTTGCAGAAGAATATATACGGTGTGATGCAAGTTATAGAAAGCTTTAAAATATACAAAACAATAATGCATATTGCTCTGGGGCATGCATAAGCAGCATAATGCATAAAAATTCTAACGATTCTGCTTTGTCACAGGAAAGAATAAAATTATAATTTCTCTTTTTGAACATTAAGTCATGCCAGTTGATCAATGACTATTAAATGTTCTTCTTTGCCTGTTCATGTTCAACAGAGTACAGCCAGAGTTGTTCATTTATCTTCTTTAATAGCTGAACAAAAAATACTCTTTATTGACTTCAATTTCAAAGTTTCTTTCACATGAACTAAGACACATAACAAAATTCTTGAGGATAGTAAGTTTGACAGAGATTCATAAAGCCTCCATTACATTAAAAAAATCTGAAAATCTTCATCTGAAATGAAGATACTATCCATGTCTTTATTTATTCAGGTTTGATTCTTGAAGTTCTTAAATGTCTCTGCAGAAAAACAAAAACAAAAACAAAAACAAAACAAAACTCACTAAAGGACTTTATCAGAAAATGTATTATAAATTACTTTATTTTTGTCAAAAACTTCAAACATGACTTTTTTTCCACAAAAATTAGAGTAAATGATGAAATGAAAGGAAACATTTCCAGTATTTTATTTACTGCTTTATATTGAATGTCTGCTTCTTGCTGAAAACAATAAAGGTATTCAAGAATTGATTATTTAATTTCTTCTAGCCATTAAAACCAATAACTTTGGTCATTCTTTTTGACATTCTTCAAAAGTTGATTTTTTTTTTACCATATATGTCCATTTATTATATTTTATTGTGGCCAGATTTAATTGCTTTCTCTGTAATTTCAGTGCACTGAACCTTAAAAAAATCTAAAAACTTGTTTCTCTATACATTGCTCAAAACTTCTACTACAAAATTTCATTCAGTAATTCCATAATTTTCAATTATTTCATGCACTTACTAAAGTTTGCTCTTACAAAACAAAAACATCACTCCTCACAATTGGCATTGTTTCACTGTTTTATATTTTATGTACAATGAAAACTAAAAGTGGTCATAGGATGACAGAACTGTAATAATTAGAATTTTGTTGCTTCATTTTTTCCGTTACAAGAATTGGCTGTAATTTTTTGTTTTAAATCCACTGTTTATGGGCAGGTACATGTCTTACCATAGAAAATGGAGATAAAGACTCTTCCCAAAGAGAGCTTATATAATCCCCAAACTCTGCAAACTCAACTTCCAAATGGACACATGTAGGTGAGACCTCTGGAATAACTATCATGTAAAAGGCAACTTACATTAAGGATAAGTGATTTTAAAAATTCTCCTTTAAGGCTTATATGCATATTATTAAAAATTAGATTTATGGGGCGCCTGGGTGGCTCAGTTGGTTAAGTGACTGCTTTCGGCTCAGGTCATGATCCTGGAGACCCAGGATTGAGCCCCACATTGGGCTTCCTGCTCAGCAGGAAGCCTGCTTCTCCCTCTCTCAGTCCCTCTGCTTGTGTTCCCTCTCTCGCTGTGTTTCTCTCTGTCAAATAAATAAATAAAATCTTTTAAAAAAAACAAAAATAACAAAAAAACCCTTAGATTTAGTAAAGTTTAGAATTGCACACTTTTGTTGATAATAAAAAACAACCCAGGGAATGGGGAAAATTGGTGAAGTTGGCCAAAGGTAGCAGCTTGCAGTTATAAAAGGATAAAGTGTGGGGATCTAATGTAGAGCATTGGAACAATGGTTTAGAATACTGTGTTGTGCCCTTGGGAAATGCTGAAAGACTAACTCTTAAAAGTTCTCTCCCTACACACAAAAGATGACTATGTAGTGTCATGTTAACTAACCTCATTGTGGTAATCAAAATCTTTTTGAACATGAAGATGGGACTAAGACATCCTAAAACACTCTCTACTGCACTCTCCACCTGGGATTTAGTAAAATTACCTTCAATTTTTAATAAACTTTTCATCTTAAGTAATTAATTGGAAAATTATAGGAACTATTGCTGTAATTTTCTACAGAATTCTGAAAACCCAGTTGAGTGATTAAAGGGCAGGAGTGAAGAGAGAAAGGACTCAAGTTATAAGCCATTCTAGCTGTGAGGAATTGGTAAGTCACAGGTATTGAGCCAAAAGTCACTCTGGAGAAGGCTCAGAATGGGGTCAGGGAATGAAGAGATACTGCCTTGTACTGAGTGCAGCAAGAACCAAACCCTTTAACTGAGAATATCACCCCTAGCTCATCAGGTGATATTGATTTGATGCAGGTGATTCTCAGACCAAAACTGGGGAACTTTCTCAGGGGAATTAATATTTTGTATTGAATGTTAACAGCCTAAGGATCTTTGGACATTCCCTACTTAATCAAACTGATCCCAGATTCAAGAGGCAAAAACATTGTTCAAGATAATTTGGGTGAGTAAATAAATCTTAGAATAAAATGATGTCTGAGAAAATGATTTATTTGATAGAATTCATAAGCCTCTAGCTGAACTGAGTAAAGAAGAGACGGAAAAGATGCATATTACTAGTATCAGAAATTAGAGAGGAGACATCACTACAGATTCCGTGAACATTAAAGGACTAATCAAGGAGACTATGAACAACTTTATGTCCACAGATCCAATAACCTAGATTAAATGGGCCGCTGCTTGAAAAACACAATCTGCCAAAACTCACACAAAAAGAAGTGAATGGTATAAATAAGCCTATATTTATTAAAGAACACAAATCAGAAAACAATAACTTCCCCTAGACAGAAAGCAACAGGCTAAAAGAATTCACTGGTGAGTTCTACAAATACATAAAAAAAAATTACAACAATTTTATATAAACTCATTCAGAAGATAAAAGCAGAGGAAATACCTCCCAACTAATTCTATGAGGCCAGTATCACCCTAATACCCAAACCAGACAAAGACCATACAAGAAAAGAAAATCACAAACCAATGTCTTTCACGGACATGGAGGCAAAATGCTCAACAAAATTTTAGCAAATTGAAAAATAATAAATAAATAGATAGATAGATAGATAGATAGATAAATCTTCACCCCATAACCAAGTGGGATTTATCCAGGGTATGCAAAGCTTGTCAAAACCAAATATCAAATGATGTAATCCATCACATCAGTAGACTAAAAAATTAAAAATTGCATGATCGTATCTGTAGATGCAGAAAAAACATTGGATGATAAAATTCACAGTAAACTAGGAAAAGAAGAGAACTTCATTAACTTAATAAACTTCATTTTAAAAACTTACAGCTAATGTCATACTGAATGGTGAGGAATTCAAAGATCAAGTACAAGATAAGGATGGCCCCTCACCACTCCTTTTCCACTTTGTACTAGAGAGTCTCAGGGCGCCTGGGTGGCTCAGTTGGTTAAGCGACTGCCTTCGGCTCAGGTCATGATCCCGGAGACCCGGGTTCGAGTCCCACATCGGGCTCCCTGCTCAGCGGGAAGCCCGCTTCTCCCTCTCTCACTCCCCCTGCTTGTGTTCCCTCTCTGGCTGTGTTTCTCTCTGTCAAAAAAATAAAATATTTAAAAAAAAAAAAGAGAAATTCTTGTTTATGCAGTTAGATAAGGAAACACAATAAAAGATATACATATTGGTAAAAAGATATAAAATATCTCTCTCTCTCTCTGGATTTTTGTTTGTTTGTTTGTTTTATAGCAGATGACAGGATCATCTATGTAAAAAAAAAATTAGGAATCCACAAAAAACCTCCTGCAACTAAATAAGAGATGATAGAAAAGCTGCAGGGTACTAAGTTAATATACAAAAATCAATTGCTTTCCTATATACCAGCAATGAACAAGTGAAATTAGGTATTAAAAACACATTTCGGGGCACCTGGGTGGCTCAGTTGGTTAAGTGACCGCCTTTGGCTCAGGTCATGATCCTGGAGACCGGGGATCGAGCCCCACATCGGGCTCCCTGCTCTGCAGGAAGCCTGCTTCTCCCTCTCTCAGTCCCCCTGTTTGTGTTCCCTCTCTGGCTGTGTTTCTCTCTATCAAATAAATAAAATCTTAAACACACACACACACACACACACACACACACACACATACACACACATTTCATTAGCACCTTAAAAGTGCAATACTTAAGTACAATCAAACAAAATAATGTACAAGATCTATATTAAGAGAACTATAAAATTTTGATGAACTAAAATAAAAGAACTAATTAAGTGAAGAGATATTTCATATTTACAGGTAGGAAGACAATATTGTCAAGATGTCAGTAATTCCCAGTTTGATTACAGAATCAGTACAATCCTGATCAAAATCCCGGTAAGTTATTTTATGGATATCAACAAACTGATTCTAAAGGTTATATGGACAGATAAAAGATCTTGAATAGCCAACACAATATTGAAGGAGAAAAACAATGTTGGAAGACTGACATTACCTGACTTCAAGGCTTACTATAAAGCTACAGTAGTAAATACCATGCGGTATTGGCAAAAGAATTGACAAATAAATCAGTGACAGAATAGAGATAGAAAGCCCAGAAATAGGTCCTTATGAATAGAGTCAACTTTTGATGAACGAATAAAGGCACTATCATCTTTGACCGAGTGGTCTTTTTCACATATGAAGAAGAGGAGAAGAAGGAGGAGGAGGAGGAGGAGAGCAAGAAGAAGAGGAGCAGGAAGAAGAATTTAGATACAGACCTCACACCCTTCATAAAAATTAAGTTAAAATGAATCACAGATCTAAATGTAAACCCCAAACTATGGGCCCAAAACATAGGATAAAACCTAGATGACCTCAGGTATGGTGAGACATTTTTAGACATAACAGTAAAGACGTGAGTCATGAAAGAAATCACTGATATGCTGAACTTCATTCATATTGAAAACTTCTGCTCTGTGATAGGCAATCTCAAGAAAATGAGAAGGCAAACCACAGACTGGGAGAAAATATTTGCAGAAGACTCATCTGACAAAGAACTTTTATCCAAAATATACAAGGCACTATTAAAAGTCAGCAATAAGAAAACAACCTGATTTTAAAAATGGGCCAATAGGGCATCCAGGTGGCTCAGTCAGTTAAGTGACCCACTCTGGTTTCAGCTCGGGTCCTGATCTCATGGGTTGTGAGAGCAAGTCCTGCATCAGGCTCTGTGCTCAGTGGTCATCTACGTGGATATTCTCTCCCTCTGCCTGTTCCCCCACCCTCAAATAAAGAAATCTTCAAAAAAAAATGGCCAGTGACCTTAATAGACTGCTCACCAAAGAAGACATAAAGGTGGCAAATAAGCATATACAAAAGGTTCTCCACAGCCTGGGTCATCAGAGAAATGAAGATGAAAACAACCGTGAAATACTACTACTCACCCATTTGAATGGCCAAGATCTGGAACACTAACAGCACCAAATGCTGGTAAGGAAATGAAATCATAGAAACTCCCATTTATTGTTAGTGAGCATACAAAGTGGTACAGCCACTTGGGAAGGCAGTTTGGTGGTTTCTCACAAACCTAAAAATACTTTTATCCTAAGATTCAGCAATCATGTCCCTTGGTATTTACCTGAAGAAATTGAAAACTTTTGTCCACACAAAAAACACAACATGGATGTTTATAGCAGCTTTATTCATGATTTCCAAATCTTGAAAGTAACCAAGGTGTCTTTCAGTGAGTGAATGAATAAACAAACTAGGGTATATTCAGCCATTACTAAACAGAAAGGATCTATCAAATCGCAAAAAGACATAAAGGAAACTTCAGTGCATATTACTAAGTGAAAGAAACCAACCTGAAAAGGCTACCTACTACCTGTTTTCAAGTCTATGACATTTTGGAAATAACAAAATGATGGAGACCATGAAAAGACCTTGGTCTTCAAGGGTGGAAAGCAGGGATGGATGAATAGGCAAAGCACAGAAGAGTTTTATGGTAGTGAGAATACTCTGTCTGATCCTGCACATGGCAATGGATATGGGTCATTATACTTCTGTGCAAGCCCATAGAATGTACAAGAGCAAGAGTAAAGCCTCAGGTGAACTGTGGATTTGGGGCAAGTATGATGCAGATTCATTGTTGGTAAAAAAAAAGTACCACTCTGGTGAGTGATGCTGATACTGGTGGGGCTCGGCGTGTGTGGGCATGGGAGGCATGGGAGAAATCTCTTTCCTCTCCATTTTATTGTAAACCTAAAACTGCTCTAAAAAATTAAGTTCTTTTAAAAAGAAAAGCAACTGTTTCCTAACCCATTCGGCAGCATGCAAACATAAGATTACTGTTTTCACGTTGAGGATGGTGGTTGACAAAACATTTTGTAGGTCTGGGACTGAAGACTAAGGATGGTTGGGGGGGGGCAGGAGACTTGATTTCCTAGCATAATTCTGAAAGGGATGATTTCAATAAATGTGTTTATACCAACTTGATAATGGTGTGAAACAAATGTGGGCCTGATCCTGGTTTCCGAGACAGAGCCGAATGTTTTCTCAAGGTCCCCAAACAAGTTTTTTAAATCTGCAAAAATGGCCTCAGAAAGTGGGAAGGAGAAATTAGATTTAGTTTTGCTTGTAAATAAGAAATATCCTGAATCCAAACACATATGTTCTATGCTAAACTCTCCTCAGATTAGCATAATCAGAAAGTTGAATTTGTTAATTCCAGATCAAGGAAGGAGTTGTAGCCCATCTGTTTCTTTGCAAAATTTGAAGACCTATTACAGTCTCAGTGAGAACAGAACCCAGTGTTTATTGCCATTTTAATAATTTTCTCCTTTACGAAGCACCACGCACCCCAAAGTCTTCTCCCTTCACTGCGGGCAGCAAGGGTCTCCATAACCCACTTTGTGAGGAGACGGAGACGTGCGGCAGCTGCTTCTCATGCAATATTAAAGAACGATTTGAAATCCAAAGTGGAGAAGAAGATTGCATCCACGTCACGGCATAGAGGAAATAAAGAACACAGTTGCCTCAGAAGATAGAGGACTGAAATTAATCCCTTACTGTGTCAAGAATAGCTGGGGGGCCATTACTGTGTCTTAAATCCCAGCTCCTTTTCCAGCAGCCGTCTCTGGCGGATAGCCACGCAGCAGTGACCCTGAAGGACGAGCACCTGCTCCTGATTATGGGCAGCACTGGAGGACCTCCCTTCAAGGTCTCCTCTCCCAGAAGTGAACGAGCTTAATCTGCGCTTAGTGTGGGAGCCAGCAGGTCGGAGGTGGACGAAAATAATTGGCAAGTCAAAGGACAGGGCGGCCTGTGGATAAGGCCACAGCTCCCAGCCTGAGTCTCCATCCTGCGGTTGCTCTAACGAGCCTCCTCTGCTCCACTTTAAGTTCTGATCAAATACAGTTCTTGATGAATGAGCCAGGACAGTCCAGCACCGGGGACATCATTTGTTTCAGGTGGGAGTCAGAAGGGCATGTTTAAGGATATTACACAGGTCACGCAACAACAAGGCCCGTGGAAGAAAACAAATGTCAGAAAGCCATTTGCCTTTCCAGTAGAAAACTCACACTCTTCTTCCATTAAAAGTGATTTTTTTTCAAGCCCCCTTTCCCAATAGGTTTTGGAGCTTACCTCTTGCCATACACACATTCTAGAGCTCTGAGTTCCAGCACCTGAAATCTTCCGGTCCGTGTTTTAGTTACTTAGGATTGGTAGGAAATGAACTGTTTTATAGGGACATACTTTCCAAGTAACCATCAAAGCTTATTCCTTGGGATGGCAATATTAATTAAAATGTTACACTTTTTTTTTGCATTTAAATAGCCTATAAAATATGGTTTAATAATTCCTTCAGAGCTCAGGGTCTTAACTTTGACTATCAGTTCTTTTGCTCTCATCTAGCAGTACAACATGGCCCTCACTTGGAGTGGCCTTTCCAAAACTGTGTTGATTTTCACGGTTTTTCAGGATCTCTCTGCAACCTCTTCTTGCTCAAAGAAATCCTCCCCTTACTTCCGTTTCTTCCCCTTTCATTTTTTAAGGGACCACATGACCAGTTATTTTCAGAATGTATACAAAATAAGAGGAAATAGGGTTCCTGTGTGAGTAGAGATGAACTAATGGATCATAAAGCTCATGACTCCAAGTGGTCTATATCGAAAGATCAGGTAACTATCTTATCTCCTAACCAGATTTTTTTTTTTTATCCAAAGAGTTGAGGCTGCTGGTTAAATGACCTATAAAGAAGCAAAATGGGGCTGCATAATATTGTAGCTTTTTGGCTCTCGTTATAATAGCAAACAGATAGCATATGTATTATTTGGTTCTCATATATATAAAACATATATATGTGTGTGTGTGTTTATATGCATGTTATCTATATATATGTATATCATATATGTGTTATTTTTAGCAATGTAATAATATATTTGTATTTATGTATATGTACATGTGTATTTGTAAACATTTATATATTATAATACATATATGCTTCGTATTAATCTTCGCAGTGCATGGGCCTTATTTGACATATATACTAAAAATAAATACTAAAAAAAGATTTTCAGCTTCAAAATGAAATATTTCTGTGAAGGATTTTTCACATCTGAGATGACCCATGTGCCCCTCCATCCACAGTTGCATAGTCTGTGATGGCAAATAGCTAGAAACTACTTAAATGTCCGAAATAAGGAACTTTCTGAAGGTCGTCTTTGTAAAGGAATAGAAAGCAGATGTAAAAACAAACAGAAGAGAAACAAAAGCAAGAAGAGTCATTTATCAATGCGGTGTAACTTCTGTATTGGAGAGATAAGTCCAGGCACCGCAGAAACCAGAGCCCAGCACACCAACACGATCAAGGAATTTCTCACTCTCCTGGTTGGCAGGCAGTTCTCTACAAAATGATGCTGGACCCTTAACTCCAAAGGATCATTTTATTAACTTCCACTGAGAGTACACAAAGATTACTACATTTTTTCCTTTCCCCACCTGGCCCTGCTACCCTCTAAGACCTCATACTGCCTACATCCCACTGATGGAATGGAGCAGAACATGGTAGACGTGTTTCTGCCACTTAAAACTCCTGATCTGAAAGGGCGTATGACTTCTCATACTCTATCTCAAAGAGCTAGTCCTGGGGCCGTATCTTGATCCAATGAAAGCTTTGAACTACACCTGCTCTCCTGGAATGGGACAATGTACCTTGCTGGACCTTTAACCTCTCTGTGACCATCTCATTTACATATCATTACGTGAAAAAAAAACAAGGTACAAGGGATTGTGTCACTATTCCTTTGATTAGAAGGGGGAATATACAATTGTACTTTCTTGTCACATGCATTAAAAAAAGCTAGTAACCATGGTTATGTATGGAAGGGGTTCTGGGAATTAACACACACTACATAAGACAGAAGGGAAATTTCACTTTATACTTTTATATACTTCTGATATTCTAACAATGTGATTGGAATTACCTATTCAGAAAAAAATAAACTAAAGAAGAGGGAAATGGTAGAGTACCACTAATCTAGACAGAAGGTAAGAAACATGACTTCTAGACGTGCTGTAGACCCATCTGGCTCTGGGCCCTCGCATCCCACAGGCAACGTAGGAGTGGATGAGGCCATCTGGGAGCCCCGTCAGGAGCTGCAGTCTTGAAGACTGTGAGCAAAGTGTAGGCGAAAATGTACCAGAACTGATGTCATTATAGGAAACCTGCTTTTCTTTGCTCAAAGAAGAGGCAGAAGTTTATAGAGTGAATATATCACTTCATACAATCTGTGAAATATACATAAGCAAAGCAGGTGTATTTTCATAGGTGTGTGTGTGTGTGTGTGTGTGTGTGTGTGTGTTTGTAATAAATGTGTTTCTTCTTGACGCTAGTGAATTAGAGGCATCTTTACCGCAGAGAATAGAAGACCGATGTCACTTCATATACAAATGTTCCCCACAGCACCTGATTATGGATTTAGAAAGAGTAGGGTATCTATAGGCAGGAATTAAAGAATAGCAGGGTGTGGATAGATGGCTGAAGGGGGAGTATTTTGCTGGCTGCCTACTGCCTAAAAGGGAAGATGTTCAAAGGATGTTTCATCTTCATCTTCAAAATTTGTGTCTGTAGGATTCCCACAAGGATCAGGAATCCACTATGAGGAAGGTTATAAATGTGAAGCCTCCCTGAGACACAAATATGAACTCCACAGAACATGAGTTCACTACCTCCATGGTTTAATCAGTTATGTGATTCCAACTGCTAATTGAGTGAGTTTTCCAAGAAGAAAGATGTAAGGAGGATCTAGAGAAGTGGCAGTGTCTCAAGAGGTACACTCTGGGCAGTTTGGGGACATGGGTTTTCAAGTAGGACAGAATGAATATACTTCACTGTTGAGCTAAGAACTGATTCTGTTTTTGAGTCTCAAAGTGTAGTGTCTCAGCCACTCAGTAACTTTCAATTATTCAAACCAACAGAGAACTCCTTACCATATTATATTACATTGTTTTAGATTTTAATTATTTTATTTTTCTTTTCAGTGTTCCAAGATTCATTGTTTATGCACCACCCCCAGTGTTCTATGCAATATGTGCCCTCCTTAATACCCACCACCAGGCTCACACATCTGCCCAACCTCCTCCCTTCCAAAACCCTCAGTTAGTTTCTCAGAGTCCACAGTCTTCCGTGCTTCATTTCTCCCTCTGATTTACCCAGTTCACTTTTTCTTTCCTTCTCTTAATGTCTTCCATGTTATTCCTTATGCTTCATAAGTACGTGAAACCATATGGTAATTGACTTTCTCTGCTTGGCTTATTTCAGTCAGCATAATCTCCTCCAGTCCTGTCCATGTTGCTACAAAAGTTGGGCATTCATCCTTTCTGATGGAGGCGTAGTATTCCATTGTGTCTATGGACCACATCTTCTTTATCCATTCGTCTATTGAAGGGCAGCTTGGCTCTTTCCACAGTTTGGCAATTGTGGCCATTGCTGTTATGAACTTTGGGGTACATGTGTCCCTTCTCTTCACTACATCTGTGTCATTGGGGTAAACATCCAGTAGGGCAATTGCAGGGTCATAGGGTAGTTCTATTTTTAATTTTTTAAGGAATCTCCACACTGTTTTCCAAAGTGGCTGCAGCAGCTTACAGTCCTGCTAACAGTGTAAGAGGGTTTCCCTTTCTCCGCAGCCTCTCCAACATTTGCTGTTTCCTGTCGTGTTAATTTTGACCATTCTGACTGGTGTAAGGTGGTATCTCAATGTGGTTTTGATTTGAATTTCCCTGATGGCTACATAGTATATTATAAATAATATGCCCTTTGTCTAAAACACAGTGCTCGTCATTAGATTGATTATAATTCTCTGAATGAGCCAAGAGGCAGTGTCTCAGGAGGTACACTCAGTTTGGAGGTGTCATATCATTCTTTTGGGAAGTTCCTCACTTTGCATTCCTGGTGTGCAAGCATCTACCAAGATCTTGTATAAACAGGTCACAAAATTTGCATCCCCAAGAGGTTCTATAACTCATGGAGGATATATATATTTAAATTAATGGAATCAGTTGTAATCAATATTATAATTAAAAATATAGACTTTCACGTCCCAGATTTTTGGTTTCAGTAACCCATAAAATTTCAAATCTAATATAACAACAAAGCTGCCATTATTTACCTTGTCAAAAGATCCTTACAAAACTACCACTTACCATCATTTCATAAAGTAAAGTTTATTATAACATCAAAAAATAGATAAATAAACACCTGGAAAGCATATGATCTCAAAAGAGAATAAAGAAAGATAGGTCCTTATTATTTAAAATTCAAATGCAATTTCTACTTTAAGAATTCTTGTCATTTTATAATATGTAATTTGTTTCTTGATACAAGTGTCATGTTTTTGATTTGGGGAGCTATAGTCACCAAATGTGAAATGGAGATTGAATATTCAGTTTTTTCTAGTAATGTATTTATCACAATCATTTTAGAAAATTGATTTATATAGGTATAATGATGACAATTGAAGTAATATTCTTAATGCTATTCACTGAATTTAGCACACAAATTCCAAGTGAGTTGACACAAATCAAGGTCCTCATTCTTGTAGCTACTTTTTCCCTAGAAATATAACATCTCTTCACCAAGAAATGTGCAAAAGAGATTCAGGGGCTTGCAATTAGGTGGCTACTACATCTCAGGCTGTGTAATGTGTGGGCTGTAATCACTAACATGAAGAATACAGGGCTTTTTCTAAAAGGAATGCCACATATTCATGAAAATATCTGACCTACACAGGTATATTCCCTGGCTTTTGGGAACAACTGGTATAAAATCTTGAGTGGGAATCTAAGGGATAAAAGTTGATTTCTTTAAAACTGGAACAAG
Organism: Spilogale gracilis; assembly: GCA_004023965.1. NCBI lineage: Eukaryota > Metazoa > Chordata > Mammalia > Carnivora > Mephitidae > Spilogale > Spilogale gracilis. The sequence continues at coordinate 128,855 of PITA01002895.1, forward strand.
TCTGTTGTAGGCAGCATATAGTTAGGTCTTGTTTTTTGTTGTTTTGTTCTTGGTGTTTTGTTGTTGTTGTTGTTGTTCTTGTTTTTTAATCCACCCAGCCACTCCATGCCTTTTGATTGGAATATTTAATGCATTCATATTTAGAATAATTATTGATAGGTATGGACTTAATAACACCATCTTATTGTTTTCTAGCTATTTTGTAGTTTTCTTCCTCCTTTTTTCCTCTCTTGCTGCCTTCATTTTTGAATTGAAGCTTTTCTGTAGCAGTCTGCTTTATCTTTTGTGAATTTATTGTAGGCTTTTGTTCCATGGCTGCCATGAAGATTACCTAAACCATGTTACAGATATAACAGTCTATTTTATAGTGATAACAACTGAACTTTGATTGCAAACAGAAACTGTCCCCTTTTGTCCCTTCCTTTTATATTTTTGATGTTACAATTAGCCTCTTTTTATATTGTATATTCCTAAACAAATTAGTGTAGCTGTAGTTATGTTTTAGTACTTTTGTCTTTAACCTTTATACTAGAATTAAATGGTTAACACACCACTATATTACCATAGGAAAGTATTCTCAACTTGACTATATTCTTATCTTTAACTTTATGTTCTATATTTTCATGTTTTGTATTATTAATTAAATCCTTTCATTTCAGCTTGAAAAACTTCTTTCAATATTTCTCATAAGATAAGTCTAGTGGTGACAAATTCTTTCAACTTTGGTTTTCTGCAAAAGTCTTTCTCTTTTTTATTTCTGAAGGATAATTGCTAGATAGAGTAGGCTTGTTTGGTGTTTTTAGTTGTTGTTTATTGGTTGTTTTGTCTGCTTGTTCGGTTGGTTGGTTGGTTTTATTTTTTTCTATTAGGCCTTTGAATATATCCTTCCACTCTCTCCTGCCCTGTAAGTTTTCTGTTCATAAATATTCTCATGGAGATTCCCTTTAAGTTACAAGTTTCTTTACTCTTTCTAGTGTTAAGATTCTCTCTCTGTAAGTTGATTTTTTTTTGTAACCTATGAGCTTCATGAACCTGGATATCCAAATTGGCTATTATATTTGGGAAGTTCTAATCCATTAATTCTTAAATAAAATTTCTTCCTCTCTTCTCCTTCTGGAACATTAATAATTCATAAATTGATTCTGTTGAATCATGTAGGTGTTTCTCATTCTTTTTGATTCATTTTTTTTCTTTTTTCTCTTCTGACTAGATGTTTTCAAACTTTTTGTCTTCTAGCACACAGATTCTTTCTTCTCTTTGAACTAGTTTGTTCTTCATATTCTTGATTTGTATATTTTTTATTTCATTCATCATATTCTTCAGCTCCAGAAGTTTTGTTTGGCTTCTTTTTATGATTTATATATTTTTGTTAAACTTCTTGTTTTCTCCTAAACTGTTTTCTTAATTTTGTTCAATTGTCTTTTGATAGGTTCCATGACATAGTTAAGAAACCCATGTCCCTTTAAGCCCCCTAAGAATCCTATCTGCTGCTTTCCCAGATTTCCCCACCCTACAGACATGTAGCTCATGATTCCTTGCTCTGGAGGGGACCAGCAAGAAGTGTGCTTCTCTGGGAGCCTTCGACACAACTGGGGAACTCAGGTGCTCACTCATATGGTCTTATTCACTTTTCCCTGTGAGACCACATGCTGGGAAGATCTCTCTTGGCCCTAAGGTGTGCCACCTTGGGGGGAAGGATAATGGGAGTAAAGTCAGAATGTTCCCCTTTCCCACCTCCAATGCATACAAACACGATTTTTTCCCTCCTGTGGTGTTCTAGAACTTCTCCTCTGCAAAGCTGGACTTCCACAAAGTCTCTTTTGCCCATTGGTGGTTGTCTAAGGCAGGGTTCTTCAGGAACTCTTGGATCACCCCCTCTCCTGTGCATGATCAAGGTGAAAAGGCTCATTTGTCTCCTTATACCTTGTGTAACATGTTTTGTTAATTTATCCAGTAAGGTCCTCCCTTTGAGAGTCTGGGCATTAAGCAAGTGTTTCTGAGCAGACCGTCTACTCTACCAACTCTGTTTTTAAACATTTGTTAAAACTCATACCCTAAGTCAGCAGGGATTGGCAAATCCACTAGAACAAATCCTGGCATTCTTACCTCTATGATTTAACTTTTCTTTAAATGTCTTGTTCCTAAAAAAATTTCTAATTCTCTACATTTCAGTCTATGGATTTAGGATATCCCAGGAAAGGCTTTTTTAACCTTTGTTTCTTGAATGGCTACAAACAGAATCCTATATGTTGTCTTCACTCTGGAGTTCTTTAATCATTGTCATGCCTTCAGTACAACCTGATTTTTATATAAATATATTAGTTCTCTTTTCCATTGCCTACTTCTTAATTAATATACTGCTATCTTCAAGCTCCCTTTAAGGTTCTTGAGCAGCCCACTTACTACCTGTATCTCTTCCCATATTAACTTGTTTTTCCATCTAACCTTGAGACTAATGTAACTTTATTTCAATCACTGCTTTGATTTTAGTCTCAATTTTTGTACCCATTTGGTAAATCTTCAACCCTTGATTAATATCCACTTTTTTTTGACTACTCAACAACATAATAAACAACATTCTTTGTTGGATAATCTTGAAGAAATGAAATCACTAAGGAAAATTATTCTCTGTGTCTTTATTTTGTTCTCCCTATTCCTATTTGTTTCCAGAAACATATCTCACTATTTTATACCCCACTTTTAATAGCTAACCTCACTTCTTACTGCATAAAAAAAGAGATGATAGGACACTGAGTATCTTTATTTCAAACCACCTTCACCATCTCCTTACCTATATATAATCTTCCTCTGTTTCTTTTATGTCATTGAAAAAAGGTAAAGAATCCTATCTAACACTAACATCAATGCTTGTTCTCTGGTGTCCATATTATCATAACTTTTCCAATGAATTTCAAATTCATCCATTCATCCATCCATCCATCCATCCATTCATTCATAAAACATCTCTTTTGTCAGGGATTGTACCAACCACTGACAATACAATGATGTTTAATCCCTGGTCTTAAAAAAAATTTCATGTTCATTGGGGAGAGAAACAAACAATGGTCAATCATGATGAAAGTGATCTTATAACAAGTATTACAGATGTCTCTCTGGTTATGCAAATTATTTCTATAAAAAATCAAGTAAGTATACTAATTGTCAAGGAAACAAATTATTTTAATAATCCTAAAGTCTCCTTACTACCTCCCTTTCTTCAGTTTTCATTGAGGTATCTAGGCACTTGTGATATGATTAAATTTGACTGGATTCTTATGATCTTAGCTTATTAGGTCTTATGATATTAGAATTATTAGGTGAATAAGGAAAGGGCTGATGTGAGAAATAAAGGTGTTAATGTTGCACTCCCAACAACTCAAGTAGTGTGGAGGACCAAAACTTTGTGAATTACTAAATTTTAAAACCTTCCTTCACCAGCACTGCAACCATTAATTTTATTTCTGTATTCTTCAGGTTTGAAATGTGTTGTCAGAATGCTTCAAAAATGTAGTGATTACAGAGCAATGCACTGAGCTGTTTTCCCAGCTTCTGCTTCCTGGTGAATGTTGCATGGATTTGCACTGAAAGAACATCATCTGTCTATTCTTGCCCTTTATACATACATATGTGGGTGTGAGTGTATACACACACACACAAGTATGCACACACACATACACAGAAGCACACATGCACACATATACACATATGCAGATGTGCATACATTTCTATTCTTGCCCTTATCAGCTTGGACTTGAAGCAAAGAATGATTTTTTTTATTTTTTGTTAAGATTTTTTTTATTTATTT